>JABCMI010000124.1:399198-565182 GCA_026261945.1 Hirschfeldia incana | reverse complement strand
AAAACAGGTGATCTCTCGATTCATTAGCAGTACTACAGAGCAGGCAAGTAGGTGGTACACTCATTCCCCATCCTAGGAGCCTGTCTCTAGTCGGAAGCCTACCAAGAACCGTAACCCAAGCGTGAAACGCATGCTTTGGAATTCCAAATTTGAACCATATAGACCGATACCAAGGCACAGTTGGTGTCGCAGGATGAAGCGCCTCCCAAGTTCTAGCAGCTGAGAATTGGGTAGGAGCTACATCAGCTGTCTTCGTGCCGAAGAGTTTCTAGGTATTATTAGTTTATTAGTTCGGTAGATTTAAAATGAAATCACATTCAGTATTGTTTAGTTAATAACTCGTAGCATTGTTGACCGGAGAAAAGGACTGAGTCCCTGAGGTAAAACATTTGACCTTGAGTACATTAACCTTGTTGTTATTTGATCAGTGGTCCTCTCAAAGAGTATATTTTGATTTCTAATCATATTACATGCTCTCTGCATTTAGAAAACTTGATGTTATAAGTTTTTCAACATATATTAAAAACTAATACCTACTTTTATCTACTAGTTTTTATTTAGTTTTGTATTTTGTGTGTTTGCAGTAGAATTGTATCATTTATATTTAAACATTTTCATTTATGTTCTTAGTTTTAGGTAAAATGCATTAATTGAAGTTCATGGCTTCAACCAATTAAGAAACATTTAACATACTAATTCAACTTCCTGTGTTTTGGATTGAATTTGAGAAAGCTTAAATTTCACAACTCTTGAAATTTTAGGGGATTTTATAACTGATACGTGCAAGACAAGCCTACCCTGATTCATATCGCTTTTGTTATAACGTTTCATCCGCGTTGATTCAACTCAGGCAAGATCCAACCTTCTAGTATATCTACGATGACAGCTACCCATATGACCATTTGACAAATAGAACCATGGACCCATTATCCATACATCAATCAATTGCACTCTCAACTCTCGAGCAAAAAAATGTTCCACAGCCCATCAACAGCCTCAGCAATTTAACTCGGTAGAAGAAGCATGATAAAGAGTAATTGACTCATTGATAAACACACCACTAGACTAGACTCACATCCTTGTTTCCTGAATATATGATCTTCAGAGGAAAAAAAGACTCACATCCTGGTAAACCTTGAACTCTCCAATCAACCATTCTTAGATCATAAAACACTCTTATGACATAGCCATAAAACTGATCATCTAAATCCAAAACCAGACGGTGAAACAAGCAACTGAGTCCAATCCAGCGCCTAACACTGACTCGGTGGCTAGACAAAACCAATGAAGCAACAAGGCATGAGTGTATTAAACAGAACCAGGATTCACAAATACCTGAAGAGTTTTTATTTTTATATTAGAAAATCAAAACCGAACCGAGAACCGAATTGGACACTAGGAAAGAATGGGAATGAAAACCGAATGACTTTTTCATAAATACTGAAACGGTTCTTGTATTTCAACATCCCGAAAAAACGAAACCAAGAAAATCAAACCGAAACCGAATGCCATTGCCTGGAGGCAACCCATAGCTCAAAGCAGTGAGCGCAGACTTTTCATAAATTTTTGTATATTCAATTACTGACATGGCGAAAATAAATATAGCAAACAGCATAAGAGATTCATAAGTTCTATGTACTACCAGTAAATTTCATCATCATCATCATCATCATCATGTCTTTAAGACGATGAAGGGAAGACATCTTTGACAGCAGAAGCAGCAGTCAAGTAATTGAGCGTATTCCTCAACGTCTCTCTCTCCCTCTTCAACCTCGCAGCCGTATCCTCCAGCTCCAGCAACGCTTGCTGCTCTCTAGGCGCCCCCTCGAACGTGCTCCCGACAAAGAACGAGAACGGTGTCGGAAACTGATTCCTCCTCAGATCCTGCACCTCCTTCTCAGCCTTCCCGTTCAACCTGTTCGACAACCTAATCACCTCCTTCATCAAAACCTCCACCTCACCCGCCAACGCGTCAAGATTCTCCTCCCCGGAAGGACGATCCTCAAGCCACGTCACCTCCCCGACAAGGTACGGTTTCGTCCGGACAAGGTTCGTCACGCGAAACCTCTCCTGTCCTTTGCATATCAAGAAGAACCTGTCGTCGACCAACCTCTCGTGCTTGACGACCTCACCGACGCATCCCACCTCCGCGGCGGAGCCGGAGACGGCGTCGGAGTAGACGACGCCGAAACGGAGGTCGGAGGCGAGGAGGGTGTGCATCATGATGCGGTAGCGGAACTCGAAGATCTGGAGGGGGAGGATCGCGCCGGGGAAGAGGACGAGAGGGAGGGGGAAGAGAGGGAGCTCGACGACGTCGTCTGGTTTGGGAGTGTTAGGGTTGTTGTGATGCTTCTCGGAGAAAGAGGAGGACGAGCATCGGAAGGAGGAGGCGAGCTTGCAGCGTCGGAGATTACTACTAGCAAAGGACGGTGAGAGAGGAGGAAGCTTTGGTTTGAAAGACGGAGATAACGAAGTTGACGATGGTGGTGAAGAGAGTATGTGTGGAAGCGCCATTACAGGAGAAGAAGAGAAGAGACGAAAGAAAGTTTTAAATTCTTTTATTTGAATTTTATGTAATTTTTTAGAAGTTTAAATAAAAAAATAAAAGATGTAATAATTGGCATGTCACGATTACTATAGATGTTGGAGTGATTGCGTTTTTGGTGGATAATAAACGAGAGGAGAGGAACAAGTTATGAATCTGGATGTGGTTTTGAATATCCCAGGAGTTATGTTATCCAGTTAGATAAATTATTTATATGCCACGTGCGCTATTAGATACCTCACATAGAATCAGCAACATGGAGTCAGTAGATGTTTGCAAGACTGAAGAAGAAGACAGCCTCTGAAAAGCACAGCAAAGGCAAGCAGTAAATGGCATGGGCTTTACTAAATGTTATAACTGAAGCCCATTAACTCAAGTAAAATATAGAGAAACATCATAGATATTACGCTAGAATTTTGTTGTCAGGGTTTTAAGAAATGAGAGTTGAAAGATATAATTTAGTCAACTTTTATAGTTTAGTTCTTATACATAATGGGTTAAACCCGGTTTTAATTAAAAATACACAATAAATAGACCTCAAAGACTGTGTCAGTTTCTTTTTCACCTATATTATTAAAACTGAAGTACATTTTGGATTTTCTTGGAAATAAATATAATATTATACATCTATATTGTTTGGAAACATAGATAGCATTTTAAAGAAAAAATTATGATCTTTGAGCAATATAAAAAAATTGATGTGTAATCAATATTTCATCAAATATATCTATTACTAAAACGGAAATATATTTTGGATTTGTTCGGAAATAATAATAACATTATACATTTATACTGTTTGGAAACATAGATAGCATTTTAAGGAAAATTATGATTTTTAGTAATATAAAAAAATGTGTAATCAATATTTCATCAAATATATTCAGTTACCATAACTCAAATACACATAATACGTCTCAAAGAAAAGATCTTACTTTTAAATATGGAAACAATAAAAGAAAAACTAATAAATAGATTATGACAAATATATGTTACATCTGCAATGTAAATTCATAAAAAAAAATATAGAACACTTAAAATGGAAAACAAATATAAATTTATAAAACAAAAAAAAATAATACCGCGATACAATTGCACTACAAATGGTGAGACATGAAAACATATTCATGTTGTATATGATTAAGTGTCTCTTTGAATAGAAAAATACTATATTTTTTTTCTTTAAGTGTTTCAGAAATGAGTTCTAAAAACAATTTCACAGGTTTGTTAAATATCTTTATGATCAGAAAATTATCTAAAATTACATTTTATTAAATTTCGAATACTTTACATAACTAGATTAATATTAAATTTTTCAACAGAGATATAAGAACCAACAAAACCAATCACATTAGATGTATTACATAATCATGTCAACCAACAAAACTAATCAATACGAGTTATGAATCATGTTTTTTTATACTGGCACATTTTTTATATACAAATAATAAGTATTAAACTTTATCAGATGTGCATGTGAAACTAGTCATCTAAACTACCAAAAAGGTTTAACTAAAGAGACCATAACCAAAAACACAATACACAATTAAAAAAGGTTGAAATCAAATATAACAAAATTTAAACCAATACTAATAAAATTACCTAGAGGTAAACAATCAAAAATGTTTTGAAACCTTAAACGATAACTTATAATGACATGACTGATAACAATAGAGCACATTTGATTTCATATCAAACTTATATTATAGAAAACTCTTTTGACTCTCTACCTATCGAAGGATAAGGATAATGACAAGAAGAAAACACTCATTGATGAGGAGAATGAAGAGAAAGAAGTAATGCAGTGTTGGAGAATTCACTTGTTTGAGTATAAAGACCACTTGCCTTTGTTGCCTCTCAAATACACGTGAGGTATGTGGAAGGGGAGCTCACACTGCCTCCAAAGATGCCTAGCCGCAAGAAGGATGACAACAAGGATGACAATAAGAGTGACCAGGAAACGGGTAAAAAGAATGACAAAGAGGCTGGGGAAACAACAACTCAAGTTGGGAGCAAGAGAAACCAGGGAACCTATAGTTTGATTGCCTTACTTCAGATGTGGATGCATATTATTCAAATTTTGGACAATATCATAATGTTTCTATTATTTTAAGGATTCTATTTAAGAAAAAAAAACTAAAAAGTATTATGTGGTTCCGCTCTGTATTAAGTTTTTCTAACTTCATGTTTATCATCATCTACATTATCAAATATTTATGATCTCCAAAAAAAGTCTTGAAACACACAATTGAACCTTAGTTTATATGCATATAAATCCTCCTCACCAAGCCATTTGGTATCTTTCTGTGAATTTTTTTTTCAGATTTAGACAGCTGAGAAGTTAATTACTAGTATTTAAAATTCATATATTATCTGATTATTAATAACAAAATAGAGAATGCTTACTCACAGTTATATTCAGACAGCTTTCGATTGCTGAAGAATCTGAATCTTTCTAATCCAACAACAACATGAGTTGGTTATTAGATTTATGTAGTTACAAACCTATAAGTCTTTAAAGACTAACCGTCGGAAAAGTTATATCGATATTGCTAGCGATTGTTCTTGCTATCAATGTCTTTCCAATGCCAGGAGGTCCATAAAGAAGTACTCCCTGTTACATTATATGTCAACATAATGAATCATCTTGCAGGATACAAGGAAAAAGAAAGAATGAGTCTAAATCCAACCTTGGAGGCTTTATACCAACTCGTTCAAAGATGTCAGGATCTATGAGAGGACGTTCAATCCAGTCTCTGACATCGTTGAGTTGGCGAGTTAACCCACCGAGATCCGAGTAAGTCTTTGATGGTTGGTATCTATTTAATATTAGTATAATATATCAACTAAATAAATTTACATATAAATAAATAACACCATTTAAAAGATAACACATGTGTTGTTGTATATCTCACTATTATAAGAAAGTCTAAAACAAATTGTTTGAAATACCACAAATTAGATATCACCTTTCAAACATACTTTCACACAAAAATATCGAAACATGTGGTATTATTATAAACAAAAGTATCCATGGTGGAATTAAGTTTATCAATTCTTATAAATAGTTTTAAAAAGTTTATAAATGATTTACTAGAGTTAATTCAGTATTTTCTTAAACATTATAAATGATTTACTAGAGTTAGTTTAGAATTTTCATCACAATTTTAGGATATTTATGAAAATGATATCCTCTTAAATTAAATTTGAAAATGATATTTTCAAAAAGAAATCACTTTTCTGTAAACTGTAGACATTTACTATTATTTTTTTCTATTTCTTTTCATTATTTTAATGTTGAAAGACTCATTGAGAAATCATCAATGCAGATGATGTAAGGCACTTTACTTTCAGATTGCAGAAGCAAAACTAATCTCAAAAAGTCCTTTGTCAAAAAAAAAAAAAAACTAATCTCAAAAACCAATAGACAACCCAAATTATTATGTTTTTCTTTGTATATTTCTATGATCTCATCCTAAAAAAGATGTACAGAGTAGAGCTTGGAGATGATTACTCAGATGAACCTATGCAAAGAAAAACACAACAGAGGTTCCAGACCATCTAACTCTATCGATCCATAAGTGAGTTGTGTCCCTTCTGCTTTACGTTTCTGATCTCTACTCTCTCTGAAACCAGCATTGTTATGTGCACTGCACTCGAGCTTCTTCGCTTCGCTTAGTTTTGCTACAGCCTGAAAACATGTTTTACTTTTTATCATAAGAAACATTTCTACAACATTATTTATATAATAAGCAGGAAACTTAACTTACCTTGATGAAATCGTTAGGGGCAACGTAATCGTGCCCTGCACGTAAACCTATCATCCCTGCTTCCGTACATATGTTACGCATATCTGCTCCATTGAACCCCTATACAAGACAAGTTTTATCAGTGTAAAGCTGTTTTACTTACAACAAGCACAAAGACATCAAAGGTGTGACAACGAACCTCAGATAGTCTCACGACTTTTTCATAGTCGATATCTCCTTGTTTAGTAATACCAGAAGCATGAATCTTAAGGATTCTCATTCTAGCATCTCCGTTAGGCAATGAGAAGTCTATCTTCTTATCGATTCTACCAGGTCGAAGAAGCGCAGGGTCAAGAACATCAGGTCTGTTTGTTGCCATTATAACTTTCACCTAAAGAAGAAGTCATGAACTCATTACACACATGTCATCAAAACTTCAAGATTGCAAGAAGAGAGATACCTTATCAAGTTCGTCGAATCCATCAAGTTGAGAGAGAAGCTCGATGAGCACTCTGTCAAATTCACGAGTTTCTCCGTCTCGGTTGCTGGAGATACGTCGATCTATAGCATCAATCTCATCCATAAAGATGATGCAAGGCTGCATAACCAGAAGAATGTTTCTTTCAGTACAAGTAACGCAAGAACAAGTAGTCATGAATTGAACAAATTAACTCGTTTTTGTTTTAACTAGCTCTAGAGTAAGAACTGACTTCAGTAGTATAAGAGAGTAACCTGAAGTATCTCCTTGACGTCGTTTTTACTAAGCTTTTGTTGCTTCAACAGCAGCTCGATCCGTGCTCTCATTTCAGAGTGCCTACAAAAGATGGAACGTTTAGGAGTATTAGCATGCCTAAAAATAGTAAGCTTAGGATTGCATTTTTAAGGGTGTTGAGCGGAAGGTACTTTACTCAGAACACCAAATATGTCCCAGAATAACAGCAACAAGCTGCAATTTAGAGATAACATTACTGAGGAATACGAAGAAATAGAAAAACGAATATCAAAATATGAACTCTAAAATGAATAGAGGCCTGTATAAATGTTATGTAGCACATGGACACATATTAGGCACCAATGCCATGCTACAGATAGATAGATAGACATGAAAAATGGATAACCAAAATTTTGTCGAACCTGAAGACTGTATTCTAGCTTCCGGTTGTATTTTTCATCTTCATCTAACTGGGAAATAGAATCAGTTCATTAACAGATTCAAGCTCAGAATGAAATAGCTTCTCATATTCATTCTCAACGAATTTGCTTAACAAACGGTCTCTTCTATAAAACCCCTTAAAATCTCAGCTGAATGATATAAAATTAACCACCAAGAAACCAAAGACTTTTAGCACTAACAACATGAAAGGAAAAACACCTTATCTTTACAATGAACAATATTACACTACTCGTCTTACCAAATCAGAATAAACAAAAGTATTTTATGGTTTTATTTACTTGCTAAAATTACCGGGCCTCAAATTACACGAAGCCGAGGCACATCGTGTAGCTCACTTGACAGCCCAGACGGTACCTAGGCGGGCAAATTATTGGATATATATATATATATACACGACCAAGGCAATAAAGGAAAACCCTAATTTTTCAGGATGATGAGCGATCTTGGGGAGAAACTGATTGGGGAGAAGATACTGACGAGGGTTCCGCTAACATCACTGACGGCGGTTCGATCCACTTGCAAAAAATGGGACGCTATAACCAAAAACTGCGTTTTGGGTAGTAAAGCAGCAAAAGCGCCGCTGCATCAGTTTCTGACGATGAATGCCAAGGTCTACTCTCTGAGGATCAATCTCGAAGATTCTGTTAATGTATCGGTAAAGCAGGTAGATTTTCTTAATGAACTGGAGGTATCAAAGGTATATCAGTGCGATGGGTTGGTGTTATGCGTGACTGTGGTCAAGGACAAGGACGAGAAACCAAAGCTGTTGTTGTGGAACCCTTATCTGTGTCAAAAAAGGTGGATTTTACCGAGAGAATATTTCAACATAAGAGACAGGTACGCGATCGGATACGGTTACGAAGACGACTCCGACAAGAAGCAGCAGCGTCGCAACCACAAAATCTTGAGGTTTGTGGATGGTTACTGCGTCACCTTTGGGGATGATAACAGTATTTTACAAGAAGAAAGCAAACGCGAGGTGGCGTACGAAATCTATGATATTAGGTCTAATTCATGGAAGGTCCTCGATGTGGTGAAGAGTTCCCCCGAGTGGAAGATAGATTTTGATCAGCGAGGCGTGTCTGTCAAGGGAAACACCTACTTTTTTGCTCATCATTTTATACCTTTACCTCATATATCACGTGATGCATGCAGAGAGGAAATTTTCTTACTCTGTTTTGATTTTACCAAAGAGAGGTTTGGACCACGCCTGCCTCTCCCTTTTGACTCTTTCGATGGTTTTAATGGTGACGTTGTGACCGTCTCAAGTTTCCTTAGAGGTGGTGGTGATGATGAGCAGCTTGCGGTCCTGTTTGGTGGTTATGAATCTGGCTTTTTTGAGATTTGGGTTACCCTTACTGTTGACCCCAACAGTGCGTCCTGGAGCAAGTTTTTGCGAATGGAACCGGGGCCCTTCGCGGGCTACGGTTTTCAGCTCTATACCTCACGTTCTGGTGGGACCGTCTTTGTTGATGAGGAAAACAAAGTTGCTGTCTTGTTTGAACTGTTTGAATACGGAACCAAGTCTGCTCACACGGCTTTTGTGTTTGGACAAGACCGCTACATCAAATCCGTTAACCTCGGAGAAGCTCTCATACTCGAACAACGTAACCCCATACTTACCTACATGCTCTATATAGCTGCTCGTCCCCCACTTGTTTGCTTTTATCGTCCAAGCTTAGTGCAAGTCAAGCATCCTCTTGTGCACAAAAGGAAACCCCATGTCTCGACTTCACAAAAGGAAACGCATGTCTCGACCTGCTCTGAGATAAATGTAAGTTTATTTAAGATTTCTGCTTGGATGCAATTCTTCAGTTTGAGATTTTCCATTGTACAGCTATGTAGTACACACCTATTCTTAGAGAAACAGAATGTTTGATTTTCACAATTTTACAGGTTAAATTGAGGAGGTTAATCTGAGATGTGGAGGGAGGTGGACACTCTTTGCTTTTGTTTCATCTTGGTTGTGATCCCAGTCCGTCTATGTTATCTCTTTTATCTTTTGCCTCAAGATTGTTTTATCGAGCTCTTTGTTGTCAGACTTGTTTCTAAGACTAGTACTTTATCCTTATGTTTAAGCCCTTGTGTTTTTGACATTATTTTCATTGTCTATCTTGTGTTTAACCTCTTTTGTTTTCATTGTCATATCCCAAATCCTGCAGCCTACTGACCAATCATATTTAGAAACTTACCGGGTGAGTATCCATTCTACAACATTTATGTGAATTTTAAAATGATAACATAACTTTTGTTAGAGTCGTTTTATTTACTACCCACACTCCTAGGTTTTGAGTCTTCCAAAATACACTGAAAATCCATAGAAAGTGGTTAGGGTCTAAGAACTGTTATTTTTTCAGATCGGCTAGGATCTAGGGGGATTGGATCAATTTTCAATTTTTATTAAATCTAAAACAACCAAATTACAATATTATTCCGGTTTGGCAAAAACCGATAAAAAACAAAACCTAAGTTAACCTAAAATTGAAAAATATTTGAGTATTCTTTTTTAATTCGATTTTGTAAATTTTAATTTTAGATATATTGTTAGTATTTTAGGTTTCACCCATTCGATTTTTGCCAAGGTTTTGATTTATTTGGGTTTAGAAAAAATAAAACTGTTCAAGTTTTTGTAAAATTTAGTCTGGTTTTGCATTTTTTGCATTTGTACACATCTTCATGATTCCTAAACTAGCTCTAGAGTAAGAACTGACTTCAGTAGTATAGGAGAGTAACCTGAAGATAATTCAACTTCTGACCAATTTTTTTTTTGGTTTTATCAGTTCAACCCCCACAGATGCGCATATTCTTCTAAAAGCATCATTAGTGGTAATATTTATCAAGTGGGTATCTATTTAATATTAGCATAATATATGAAGTAACTAAATTGACATATAAATAAATAAGACCACTTAAAAGATAACACATTTGTTGGGAATGTCTCACTATTATAACTTATAAGAAAGTCTTAAAAAATAGTTTGAAATACTACAAATTGGATGTCACTTTTCAAAAATACTTTCCCACAAAAATATTGTAACATGTGATATTGTTATTTTAAATTTAGTATCTATGGTGGAATTACGTTTATAAACTCTTATAAATAGTTTTTAAACATTTATAAATGATTTACTAAAGTTAATTTAGTATTTTCTTAAACATTATAAATGATTTACTAGAGTTAATTTAGTATTTTCATCACAATTTTAAGATATTTATGAAAATGATATCCTCTTAAATTAAATTTGAAAATGATATTTAAAAATTAAAAAAAAAACTCTTCTTCACTTTTCGGTAGACTGTAGACATTTACTATTATTTTTCTATTTCTTTTAATTATTTTAATTGTTGAAAGACTCATTGAGAGTACATCAACGTAGATGATGCAAGGCATTTTAGTTTCAGATTGCAGAAGCAAAGCTAATCTCAAAAACCAATACACAACCCAAAAAAATATGTTTTCTTTGTATATTTCTATGATCTCATCCTAAAAGAGATGTACAGAGAAGAGTTTGGAGATTACTCAGATGAATCAATTCAAAGAAAAACACAACAGAGATTCCACGCCATCTAACTCGATCCATATGTTGTGGACCTTCTACATTACGTTTCTAATCTCTACTCTCTTTCAGAAACCAGCATTGTAATGAGCACTGGACTCAAGCTTCTTTGCTTCGACTAGTTTCGTTACAGCCTGAAAACAAGTTTAAGTTATGATCATAAGAATATAACATTGCTACAACTTTATTCAACAAGCATAAACTTAACTTACCTTGATGAAGTCGTTGGGGCCAACGTAATCTTGCTCTGCACGTAAAGCGAACATCCCTGCTTCCGTACATATGTTACGCATGTCTGCTCCATTGAACCCCTGTAAAAGCCAAGTTTTTATCAATGTAAAAATTTTGTTCTGTTTTGCTTACAGCAATCACCAAGGTATGAAGGTGTGATGAACGAACCTCAGATAGCTTCACGACCTTATCGTAGTCGATATCTCCTTGTTTAGTAATACCAGAAGCATGAATCTTAAGGATTCTCATTCTAGCATCTCCGTTAGGCAACGAAAACTCTATCTTCGTATCGATTCTACCAGGTCTAAGAAGCGCAGGGTCAAGAACATCAGGTCTGTTTGTTGCCATTATAACTTTCACCTAAAAGTAAAAGTGTCATTACACACAACATGTTCATCATCAGAACCTACAAGATGCAAGAATAGAGAGATAGATACCTTATCAAGTTCGTTGAATCCATCAAGTTGAGAGAGAAGCTCGATGAGAACTCTGTCACACTCACTAGTTTTTCCGTCTCCGTGGATGGATCTACGTCTACCAATAGCATCAATCTCATCCATAAAGATGATGCAAGGCTGCATAACCAGAAGAATGTTTCTTTCAGTACAAGTAACACAAGAACAAGTACGTAGTGAGCAAGAAAGAGAACTTACTTGATGTTCACGAGCATATTTAAACATCTCTCTCACCATCAATGAACTCTCTCCTGGGTATTTGCTAATAAGCGCACTAGAAACAACCTAACAAACAAACAAACAACAGATTATCTTTAAGACTCTAAGTTACATAAACCATAAGTCTTTAAAGACTAACCGTCAGAAAAGTTAAATCGACATTGCTAGCGATTGCTCTTGCAATCAATGTCTTTCCAGTACCAGGAGGTCCATAGAGAAGCACTCCCTGTTACAGTAGGTCAACATCAACATATATAATGAACCATTTTACCGAAATAAAACAAGAATGAGTCCAAATCTAACCTTGGGTAGCTTTATACCAACTCGTTCGAAAATGTCAGGATCTACGAGAGGACGTTCAATCCAATGTCTTACATCTTCGAGTTGACGAGTTAACCCACCAAGATCCGAGTAGCTCACATCACCATGACGTTGATACACCATATTAGAAACCAATTGATTAACCTAGAATCCAAAAGCGATATCAGAAAGGAAGAAACAAAGACCATGAGAGTTCATGACAAAGACAGAGAGTTAAACCTTAGGAGGGAGGATTCTCATTATAGTAAACGTTCTTATTTCAAGTGTAACTCTGGTTCCAGAAACTAACTTCGATTGATCCACTAAGCTTGAGCAATTCACTAGGAAACGATCTCCTTCGTTTACTTTCACAAGAACTGAGATCAAAACTGTAACTATAAGCGAATGATCCGAAACAAGAACCAAAGATCAAGAAAATCAAGAACGTTTACATCTTTCTTTGGGTAGAGGTTGCACGACTTCTCCAACCAACTCCGCGTGAGTAGTGGTCAAGTACGTGACCTTTCCTTCAGTTTCTTTGTGCATTTTCTTGAAAGCTTCCAGAATCTTTTCTCCTGGATCAGAAACACGCAAACTTGAAGCGCAAGCAAAATCGAATGGAAAACTTTAGGGTTTAGAAAAAAAAGGAGTATTGACCAGTTTTGATTTGTTCTTTCAAGCGTTTTCGAAGGGAGAGAAAACGCGCGTACAAAGAAAGGCCTTTGAGTTTGAGTTTCCTCCCTCTATCTTCTTCTCCGTCTCCGATGGCTCTAATCATGGCTCTGAGTCTCCTCACTATCTCTTCATCTCCGTCTCCGATGGATATAAGAATGGCTTGGAGTCTCCTCGCTATCTCTTCATCTCTGTCTGCCATGGAAGAAACCATATACAAATGCCGTTGAAGTTTACGCAAAATCAAGAAGACTGAAAGTTTATAAACACCTGAAACTTTTTATTTTATCGATAACTCCCGGTATTTTATTCATATTCAACTTCTGACCGTTGACATTTTGATTTATCAGTTCAACCCCCACATATGCACATATTTAAAGAGAGTCGTTAGTGGTAAAATTTCTCAAGTAGAGTATAAGAGTATCTCAATAATTTAATATAACAAAAAATGAATTTAAATATAAAATAAATAAAATTATTTAAAAGATAACACATGTGCTGTACAATTATAGCATGTCTCAAAAAAAAACTCTTCTTCACTTTTCTATTTTTTCTATTTCTTAATTATTTTAATGTTGAAAAACTCATTGAGAAATCCTCTATGCGTCTTCTTTTCAGATTTCAGAAGTAAAAGCTAATCTTAAAAAGAACAAAAAAACTTTCCTTTGTACTATATTTCTATGTTCTCATTGTAAAATATGAGCATCTGAGTGTTGCAACACTTCTCTGAGTACAGGACCATCTCATTGACTCTTTCATACCCATTTCGCCCCATCCTAACCTTGACTCGGCTTCCATCGCCATCTTTACTATGTCCTTGGCGAGTGGTGTCACGCCTTCTTTACCCGCACTGTTTAACAAAACCAGTGGTTCCGTTCACTCCAATCTCCATTGTACGTCCAGCTGGAGTACCAAGTACAGGGAGATCAAAGGCCATGGCTTCTATTGTAATCTTCCCAAAGCATTCTCTCTGGCTTGAGAGTTTTGGACAAGGACTGCAATGGCTGCTTCTACGGCTAGTGTTTTGTTGACAAATTGACGTGACTCTCAAGTCTCTTCTCTTGGACAAAGTTGCGCAGTTCTGTCTCGAACTTTGTCTGTCCGCTCATGTCCCCTCCTAATACTACTGCTGGCGTAGAAGGTTTCGTGGTTGCAGCAGATCGGAAGGCCTCGCCGCTTCAGGTCAGTGAGACTGAGAGAACCTGGAAGAGGAAGATTAGTTTGGTCGGTTTAAAGCTTCGCAATTCATGCCGTTTTTTAATGATACTCGTGAAGAAAGTCTTGCCGTTTTTAGGAGAGCGCCACTTTCTTTTGTATCCCTCCTCCTAGCCTCTAGGTCAGAGAGAGGGGAACGAAATCCCCTTCGTTGTATAGTATAATGGGCTTTTTTTTATCAACATAATGGGCTTTTAAAAAGGCTATTAAAGTCCTCAGAACAGTAACCCCACTTGAAGTCAGTATCCATATTTAGAAAATTTATTTTAACAAAAATGGTAGCATTACATGTACGTCGAGAAGAACAATCTAAAGAAAAAGCCATCTGCTTACACGATTCGATCCACATTATCGAAGAATCTACTGCGATGTAGACACACTTCATAATTCATATACGATCCTTTTGAATAATATGTCAAAATATGATCGTTTTCACGCACCAACAATTATAGCGAGATCATTCGTCACATATTGTTCTTTATAAAAGGTATATTTATTCGAGTCATGCACGACTTATAATATTTTCACATCTCATAGATCTATTTTTAGAAATTTCATCAACTCTTGTATATATGTATAATTCTCCCTGATAGTCTATTAATTAAGAAGCACATTCATGATATGTATTCATGTTTTTAGTCTAAGTTTTGGTTTCTAAAAAAAAAAAATTTGGTTTCTAAATTTTTGTCTATGAAAAATACTCAAATTTACAAACTCAACATAACAAACCAAGATTTCTAAAATTTTAGAGTAATTTTATTGGAAACATTGGTAGTAGCCATGGCTTACATTCATAACGTACATTAAATTAAGAATATTTTTTTGAACATTTAAATTAAGAATATTGCAAACAAGTTAACTACCCAATCATACATTTAACAAGGCAACAGAGAACGAGTACAGCTTGTGCAAACAAAAGCTGTTAGTTCCTTACTCGCCATTTCCTCATTTAGCACTATCATCATTATCAGACAAAATTGATTCATCACCTTCTTAAGTTATATATATTTTGGTTATTGACTTATTATTATTCTAAAACTTATCATAATTTGCTTTAGTAAAATCATATTCATTTAACCTATTCTGATCATTTGATCCTTATAATGTATCTGTTGATACCATATTCCACCTGTCATTTACCAACTCTACATTTTTTTTTGTAAACTACCTACTCTACATTAAAAAGTTGTTTATCCAAAGAAAACAAATAATCCACGCATAAATCAACAAATCTATAAAATAATTTTGTTAATACATTGATTCTCCTCAAAAGGTTTTTGTCGGCTGTTCCAATCGATAAGAAAGGGAGGCCCAATGAATGGATAAAATAGAGAAATTTTAGATAAAGATATACAGAAGGAAAATTAAAATAGACATTTATTAATATGGACACAAAGCTGTTCGTTGGGTTTCCTTCCGTTAGCGTCCACAAGGCAAGTTCGCGGCCAAGTCTTTTGTTTTGGTCACTTTCACCAACCCTTTCGCCCGACACATCTACCTTATTTATTTCATTTTTTTAATAGTTTCTTCTATTTCAATTTTTTTATTATTTATTACACACCTTATTTATTTCATTTTTAATAATTTCTTCTATTTCATTTTTTTATTGTGTTATTACAACCTCCATAGATCAATTTGGATTCGGGACAAGGAGTCGACCTATCATAAAGCTCAAATCTCTTACATTTTTAATTGTTTTATGAATAAATATTCTTCCCTCATGTCATATATCTAATTATTTTATGAATAGTAAGTACCCTTTTCTTCATGTCATATATATCACTTGATGAAGTTAAGAAAACGTGTTATTTTTTGTTAGTGAAGTTATTGCGTGGTCACCAACTGGTTGTTAAGGCCTTAATCCCTCAACTAAGCAATTGAGCAGACACACTTCTTCCTCAAAGAACATTTCTGGCAAATCAAATTCTCCAGGTTTACCTTCACACAAAAAAATAAAATATAAAAACTCTACCTCTAAGGATGGTTGTGTAATTTTACATTTTAATATTTGATACTATCTATTATTGTTTTGTTGACATATTCTTCGTTTTGAATTTATTAATTATTATGTAAAATAAGAAACAGAAAATCCTGAAAAATGGAGTTAAGTAATTCCCTCCTTTGCACGTCACTTAATAAGAAATGTGTGCCCTGTAGAGTTTTGTCATTATGATAACCTTAACAAATATGTATTTATGTAGCATAGATTAGTGATGAAATATCATGCCACGTAATATATGTTTCATGCTCGCTTATAAACAAGGATTCGCAATTATGTACTAAATAAAAATATATTATGTTAGTTCACACTACTAACCTATGATTTTATCAGCACAACCACAACTAATCTGAGATGCTCTAGTTAAGTAATCAATTAAGCTTTGGTGGAACAAATTTAATAGTAAAACTATTCAACGGTTGCTTGAATTTATGTCCAAGCTATTAAACTTCTAAACAAAACAAAAAATAGGGATACAAATTCAACTCTTTTCTTCTTCATTTTAAAATAGGTTTCCATTATTTGTTTAATCCATTTGTTTGAATATATATAAGCACCAAGTCAAGTCAATGACCACACAGTATTTATTTCTATTTAATAATATTGTTTGAAATATAAATGAGCATAAAAGTAGCATTCGTAAAAATATTCTCTATTATTATCTATAATAATCCAAACAGAAATAGAAAATAATGAATTTTCTGCTGACGCGTTGTATTCTCTAAATGGTTGGTACAGGGTAAAAACCCCCCCCAAAATAAATTATAGAAGCTTCGGTTGGAATAAAATTCAATAAAAGAATTACTGGTAGAGATATTCAAATTTTCTCCTTTTATATTATTATGGTATTGGTTAACACTTGTTACATACTATTATTTTCATTAATTTTAAAATAGAGAAATATGGTGTTTGTTGTCTAGGTTCCAATGATCAGATGGGTTGGTTCGGTTCTTTGTGAGTGACAAAAAGGTATACTTTAAATTAAAAAGAGAGAGAAAGAATATTTGTTTATTGTAATTGCAATTATTAATCTATCTCTTGGGATTGGGTGTCTTCTCTCCTTCTTCTTCTCTCTCTTTTTGTCTTCGACTGTTCGAAGTTCTTCTCTTTTCCTGTGTTGTTCCCTGATTCAACCACATCCACAATCTCTCTTTTGCTGGGGTTTCTCTCAGGTTGTGATTTTATTTTATTATAATAATCGATTGTTCTTGGTTTCTTGATTATAACCTATGATTGATACTTTTTTTTTAAGTTCCTTTTTGAAAAGAAACTATCATCTTCTCCGTGTTACCACCGTTTATGAAAGTATGAAATCATCAAAAGCTTATAAAGAAGAACACTTTATATATCGATCTTTCCTGATTATTTCATCATCATCTTCAAATGAATCATTTTACTTTCTTTTTTTTCTTGCGTCACTGAAATTGAAGTGGAAAACTTTTATTCCGTATCAAGATTATTTAGGGTTTTAATTTCTTTATTTTTCATCTGTAATTGCGGCGTGAGAATACGATGTGTTAACCTCCTCTCTTATCAAAGACGACTGTTCTTTTAATTTTTTTTATCAAGAATCAAACTTACACGTCTCTCTCTTTCTTTCATTCTCTTACAGGGAAACTCGTTTTCAGACAAAACATCAAAAACTGTCATAACAACATTCTGATTACAAAAAAAAAAAAAGACAGAATCACATGGCAGTTTACTACCCAACTAGTGTCGGAAGCATGCAATCTCTCTACCAAGAACCCATCTACCTCCACGAACAACAGCAACAACAACAAGCTTCTTCTTCCTCCGCCGCATCTTTCTCCGCCGGCGCCGGCGCCGGAGTAGTAAACTGTCTCGAAATCCCAAACTCCGCACCAAACGAAATGGTCTTCATCCCACCAACGAGCGACGCATCTCATCTCATCAACGGAAACGTAACGGTCTCAAGCAACGATCTAAGCTTCCACGGCGGTGGTCTCTCCTTGAGCCTCGGTAACCAGATCCAGTACCATTACCAGAACCTCTCTAACCAGTTGAGTTACAACAATCAAGAGAACGTGAAGACTCATCATCATCAAGTTCCTTCCTTTGGATTCTACAATAACGGGTTTGTGAGCAGCGTGCTAAGATCTCGTTACCTTAAACCAACACAACAGCTTCTAGACGAAGTCGTTAGCGTCAAGAAGACTAACAAGAACAGCGATAAAGGTCAAGACTTTACTAATGGGTCTAAACCTAATGATGAGATCAACAGAGAGGACTTGTCTCCTACGGAACGTCAAGAGCTACAGAGCAAGAAGAACAAGCTATTAACAATGGTGGACGAGGTAGACAAGAGGTACAACCAATACTACCATCAGATGGAAGCTCTAGCTTCCTCTTTCGAGATGGTGGCCGGTCACGGAGCAGCGAAGCCTTACACATCGGTGGCTCTGAACAGAATCTCCCGCCATTTTCGGTGTTTGAGGGATGCGATAAAGGAGCAGGTTCAAGTGATCAGAGGGAAGCTTGGGGAGAACAACGAGTCTTGTGACGAGCGGGGAGGAGAGAGGATACCGAGATTGAGGTATTTAGATCAGAGGTTGAGACAGCAGAGAGCTTTGCATCAGCAGCTTGGTATGGTTAGACCGACTTGGAGACCGCAGAGAGGGTTGCCTGAGAACTCTGTCTCTATACTCCGCGCTTGGCTCTTTGAGCACTTCCTTCATCCGTAAGTGTTTCATTCACATTGTAATATTAGTTTCGTCCCAACGGTCACTCGAACCATATGTTCTTTTCTAGGTTATGTACCACTTTCTTTATTTAGTTAATAACCATTTCAAGCCTTCTTTTTGTAGATATCCTAAGGAGTCAGAGAAGATCATGCTTGCTAAGCAGACAGGACTATCTAAAAACCAGGTAAGACAGAGATCTCACTTTTGTTGTTGGTTTCAATCTTTGGTCTCTGCTTTTATTTGAATGGTTCTTTGGTTCTTAGGTTGCAAACTGGTTTATTAACGCGAGAGTTAGGCTATGGAAGCCGATGATCGAAGAGATGTATAAAGAAGAGTTTGGAGAATCACCAGAGCTGCTCTCAGATTCTAATCAAGACAGCAACAAGAAGAAGAGAATGAATGAAACTTTTCAGCTGAAACACGAAGACTCTTCTTCTTCTCATCAACAGAATCATGGAGGGAACAACAACAACATTGCATATACATCTGATGCAGAGGAAAACCTAATCTTTGCAGATCCTAAACCGGACAGCTTGATGAACTATAACGGGTTTGGTGTGGGTGATTACAATGGATACATTGGTCTTGGTAACCAGCAAGATGGTAGATTCTCTAATCCCCATCAGTTACACGACTTTGTCGTCTGAAAAAAGTTTGCTGAGAGCTTTTCACAAGCTCAAGAAATTGGATTCTTGAAGCGCAAGCAAGTAAAAGACGCTTCTATAGATAGCAAGTAATATTTGTGGTGGGGATATGGTGAAAAAGGTTAGATATTGTGGAAACTGTAGATAGTCTCTTTTATATTTGTATATGGAAACTGAGCTCTTATATATACACTTTGGTAAGCCAGTATTGTAATGTTTTTTGTGTATAAACAAATACCTTTCAAGTGTGAACATACATTGAGATCAAATTGGCGCTGATGCTTGATGAAGAAAGGTTGTTACTATGTCTAGACCGAAACCGATTCTTCAATGCAGAGTCTTTAGACGAGGGTTCAATCCATTTGTAGTGCTTCTTTGCCTTTTGTTTAAGCATCTGCCTTTAGGGCGTTCCTTGTTACTTTTGCAGCACGTTTCTTCCCAATGGTGCATATGGGACAAGCAGGATTGTACTTCTCTATATCGGTGGTCATTGTCTCTAAGCACTTTGCGTGGTAAACAATTAAACATGATCACAAGCAAGAACAGCAGCAACAGAAGACCTCTCAGTTGGTAACTTTGAGCAAGTTCAACAAGTCTGCTGATCGACAAAAACGGAAGGAGAGAAGGAGAATTTTGCTGCTGCTACGCTGAGTTTCCATCTGCCAGAACCTAAGTAGTCGCTATCAAAGGACCATCTCTCCCTTTGAGAATACGCCACTAGCTCAAAAAATGTGTTTAAGGAGCATCCACCTTCAGAAGAAGCATTATGGGATCCAGTGGCCAAGTCATTGCTACAGGCTGAAAGAACAAAGGATGACCTTCCTTCAGAGGCGGCTGAGTGATTATTATTGTTTGGGGATTTCAATCCTAAAAATTTGACTATTGGAAACCAACTCAAGATAGAGCCAGATCATAAACAGATCAAGCTAAGCTATTGAAGGCCTGAAGGTGGGACTATAAAATTTGTGCCCATCTCTGGAGCTGCATTAGTCCTTAAAAGCCAATCAAGAGGGGCGGTTCCTCCTCCTTCATCATATAGAGTTTCTCTACTCTCAAGACTGTAATAAGGTAAAACCCTCAATCTCATCAGCCACACGTCTCAACTCCATTGTGGGGAGCAAGTAGTCCACCCACTAATACTAGGAGAAGGAAACTTTCCGTCTTTCACAGCTACACAACAAGCTGAACCCATAATCCTTTTCACAAAACTAATCTTCTCTGTCGGATGTTTCCACCACTCTGCTTAACAGCTTGTCCCTGCAACATGTAAGAGAATAGCCTTTATAAAGGCTCCGTTGACATCTTGCTCTTGTTCTTGACTTGGCCTCTCTTTATTCTCTGTACTCACTCTCTCTCACGCCCTTGTACTTGCTTGTGTTTCATTGTAAACAAGCTTACACTCACTCTCATTACTCTCTCTGCTTTGTTTGCTCTTAGTTGTTGTTATCTTGTAGATAGAGAAGAGAGTATTCTTTGTATGTCTACATTTTTACTTTCTCTAACTCTTTCTCTTATTGGAATTGGATACTTTCTTTCTTACAACACTCATACATACTTATAGTAGTTTCCAGTAACTAGTACACTTGCACAACTTAGCCTTATCGACTCCCACTTGTCCATGCCTCTACATTAGGCCATAGACTAATTTTACAAGCAAAGCTTATCTTATTCTAACAACTTCAACTTAACTTAGTTAGCTTACCAACTAACTAGTTACTTTTATTCTTCTTGTTGTGTAACTTCTAGTTAGACAAGAGTTACACAACCGAGTATTCTTCCTTCTTGTTCTTCTTCCTTTTTTGCTCTTCACGCTTCTTCTTCCTCCGTTTCTTGCGCTCCAAGATTCTTCTTCTACGTGACTTCTTGGTCACTACTTTTTCTTGTGTGGAAAGCTTCCTTGCTTCCACTTCTTGTTCTCTTGGAGGTTTTAATCAAGATTCAATCTCAACAGGCTCTAGTAGTCATTGGATACAAAACCTGTAGGATCTGAGATTTTTTACAACAAAAGAGAAAGCCTTCAAAGGAGATTAGTCATTTTAAAGAAAAAGCCAAACTTTATATATATTCGGGAGATGGGTGGATTCAGTACACAGCGATGGTGGAGTGGAAACCAAAAAAAAAACCTCACCAGACTAACGAATGTTTTTCGACCAATCAAAACACGACGTACGTGGAAGATAAGAAAGGGTATACGTCGCGTTTTGGGAGGGAGGAAGAACACACGAACCAACCATTGGAATGATAAATCATTATGAAAAGAAATTAACATTAGACTTGAAGAAAATGTTGACAAAAGACAACATAAAATATATACAATGGGGGTATATTCAGATTAAAATTTTAAATGATTTGATTTTTAACAAAGTAATAAATAATTCTAGTTGAATTGAGAATTTACTTTATTTTTATTTGAGCCTCTCTAGAATCTCATTTAAATTATAATATCTAAATTTATTATTTTAACAAAAGTTCTCATCAATTTTTTTTTGAAATTTTAAAATTTCAAAATATTTTTCAATAATGAAAAATTTAAAAATAGTTTATCAAAACAACAAGTTTCAATAGCAGTATATTCTTAAAAATGAAATGAAATTCATGTTTAAATAATAATGAATTTGTCTTTTATTACAAATCACTTTAACTTATTAATTTCAACTGAATAGATCCACCTAATACTGAGAACTCGATATATATATATTTTATAAAGATACATGTTTTTGAACAAAAATATTTCAAAATATACATTATTATATTTGTAATGCATTTTTATCTGTTAGTAGTAATTAATTTGTTGACAAAAAAAAGTAATTAATTATAAATTGAATAATATTAAATTATGTTTTTCAATTTTTATGGGTTTAGAATTGTAGAAAATATGTACAAGTACAAAACTACGCATTTATACCTAAAATTTAATTTATTTTTATTTTTCTGTACCAATCTTTATACTTGATAGTTAATTATGGTAAAAAATAAAATCATGGACTGGGAGAAATTGGTAGAGCTCATGGACCACGCCTAGTAGTGCGCTCAGCGTGTTACTGCTTCTCCATTAGCCGCAATAGCCAAATTAGTTTTGTTTGGAGGCAGAAAAGTTTTGTCACTTAAATAAATAAAGTTTTTAATAGCAGTGCTGTTTCCACAACTTCTTACTCTCATCTCAAATAATGTATTTGTTCAGCCACCCTCATCCGTTCAGACAATTAGTTAATGAGAATTAAATATCATCATGATAAAGAAGCGGAAGCTTAGAGAACAAGGAATCGACAATAGCTCAAAGGAAACTCGACGATTCAAAGGGGACTTGATGTTTGTTGATACTCAACGAAATCAAGGGGGTCTTGAAGTTATCAATACTCTCAACAAGATCAAGAAAGTTCGAGTACTCTTCTAAGTGCTATGAAAAATTGTGGTTGCAATTGCAATTTGTATTCAAAATAAGTTAGATTTTACAATGATGAAAGCTGCATATATAAACTAACGTAAGAAGATCCTAATCTAGTTTTCTCAAAAAAAAAAGATCCTAATCTAGTATGGATTTGTAATTACCCTAATACTAATTAAAATAAAAGGAAGAAAACATAAAACCCTTAGAGTCGGCAAAGGCTTGACGACTCACAGCCCACTCAACGCATGATCCGCTACATCACATCATCAATGTATAAATGCCAGAACTTGTCAGCGACTAAAAAAATCTTGTCAACAACTAATGTTTAGACCAAATTGCGCACGTCATGTTTTTCTGACTAAAAAGAAAACCCGTCCTAATTGCGTAATTTGATTATGATTAGGTTACTTTTAGGATTAGCCGATTAGGTTACCTTTTGAAATATTTTCTTATTTGCACTTTTATGGTATGGAGGTGCTGTTTTGTAACTTTCATTACACTAGATGTGATTATTGTAAGTCTACTGGAGTAGTATTTAAGGAATGGGTCTTCTATTAATTATTGAGCCCAAATGTCAGAGAGTCCATTACAAACAATGTGGGTCTATATTATAAGTCTTAACTGGTCGACAACCTTTGCAACAATTGGCAGGGATTATTCCCACAATATTTTTGACAGCTTTACTTTTAGGCTTTTCGCTCAGTTAAGCTTCGGTTTGTATGTTGACAAAAAAACTTCAATTGTTTATTTGCACTAACAGTACCTCTAATCACCGTTTTGGGAGGGATTCTAAACATTTTTTTAAAAAAAAATTAAGAGAGAGAATGGAGAAAAACTTTTATATCGATTTTTTTAACCCCTACTATATCTCCATATAAGTTTGCTCTAACAAGTCTGCTCTAATGTATTTTTTATATATAACCAGAGTGAATCCAGATCAATACCAAAAATCTACTCACTATGTTTTCGAATAAGTGTCACTCCGACATTTTTCACACAGATTAAGAAAGTTGTTAAAATATATGCAAATTGTTATTAATTATACTTTTTTGACCAATAGTATTTGAGATAAATATAAAATTATTTATAAAATCAATGCAGTTTGCAATTAATTTTCAGCTGAAAATTAATTTAATTTGCATTGGAATTGTAAAATGATATTTTTTGTTGAACAAGAAAAACAAATAGAATGACACTTATTATAAAACAGATGGAGTATAATAATTCCAACATTTTGTGACAGAAATGACCAAAAAAAAAACTTTTGTCATATAATTCTTTTATCAGAAATCAAAGGTTCAAAACCATGATCTCATTTTGAAAAAAAAAACATGACCACATTTGCATGTGTGCTTCATGCGAACCTTCAACCTTGTGTGAACTTTTGAAAGAGAGATTATCTCAAATGTCTCACTGAACACTTTGTCTTCCATACTAATAACATTCTTTCTGTATTACGAACTTATGAAAGTGCTGTGCATGTGATCCAGTAGCCAGTGTTAACGGGAATATAAATCGTGATTAAACGATTTTGTGGCAAAAAAAAGAGAAGCAAATGGTGCAGTTATCTAAAGAATTGATTCTAATAAACATTTCGTACGTGTTTTATTCGGATTGGTTAGGGAGAAGCAAGATAATAAATTCTTGTGCAACAGAAATATATACTCCAACTCCACATATATGTATTACTCTGAATTACAATTTTACTCTTACGCTAAGTCAGAGAGACGAACATCCCTCTAATATAAAATTTTGCAACAATCAAATAAGGACAATATCTCTAATCAACATGATAAACGGATTCATTGAACATACATGAGTTTTCAAGTATAGGAAAAAATAAACTTTTTGCTTTTGGTTTAATCATTTATGTGACCATTTACGGCTATTTTCTAGGTGGAGATACGAAAGTTGATATTAAAAGTATTGTTTTGGTGCGTGACGAATGACGATCATTAGGGTGATTTGTTGGTCAAATTATCTCACCAAATGTCATCATTTGTACTTAACCCACCTTATGATCCATGCTGTTTGAGAATATATAGTAAAACAATCACTTAAATATCTTTAATTGGGATATTAGTTCCCAAAATCTATAAGGTTTCTTTCAAGAAAATGATTTTACATTTTACATATAATTATAAATCTTTCAGTTCAAGATAACTTATCATTGTTTTTTTTTTTATGTTTTCTTTTACACAATTCATGATGTGATTTTTTTAATAGTCACGTTTTAGAAAAAAAACATCCCGACTCTTCCAGGTACCCCAGGTTTAATAAGTATAAACCTTGGTCATGGGTTCTCCCAACGCCATTAGGCTATATTTTTGTCAAAAGGATTTTTAAAATATTGAATTTTGTTGGGTTTTCGTTTTGATTTAGAAGACACAGTTATTTTTTAAAAGAAAAATAATCACTTTTTTGTCAACAAAAATAAATCACTTGAACCAGAATTCTAAGATATATTCGTTTTGAACCGGACACAAAACAACTAATAGAAGTCTTTCTATAATGTGGTAAAAACAAGTGTTTCTATAATGAGTTTTGCTATATGTTTATCGAAAATAAGCACTTCTATTATAGGGATGTATACTATTTGTAGATTATACTATTTGAAGAAACACATGTGAATTTCTAAAAACTGTAAGAAGTTAACTATTTCATTATAACTTTTTATATCTTAAAAGACTTAGACCGATAGATTTTAAGCAAGGATGTAGTTGAGTCCTTTAACAATGAGTGAGAATCTCTCAACTGTAAAGCGCAGCAGCACACATATTTCTTTTTTACTTTTCAGTTTTGAATTTTTTTTTTCTAAAACATTATCAATGCAAGTGCTCTTACAATATATATATATATATATATATATAAGACTGGCAATTTAAGTAGATTTGTAGAAACAAATATACAAACCATATTCAAAAATGCATAATTATTTATATCAATAAAATCGAATTAGAGGTTTTTTTTTGACATCTTCGACTTAGAGGTTAAAAAAAGCCTCCAGCACAATAATGATAAAACTCAATGCCTTAAGAAAATGGACCACCTGTAATAAAATGTCTATTGTTTACGAGCTTTCACATTATCTCCAGTCTTCACTAGTATCCAAACTTTCATCTTTAAAAATGCTCCCCAAAAAGAAAAAAAACAAACAAAAATTATTTAATAGAAGGACAAAATAATATTCCTCAATTTATATATATATATATATATATATAAAGAAAAAAACTTCAATATTTTCCCCACTATTACAATCCATTTTTATACAAGCGTTGACTTTTTTTTAAACCCTAACAAGAGTTGATCTTTTTATTTATCTTACAGACAAAACAAAACAGAGCATCACATCATTCATAAAGAAATTAATCTTTTACCCCTGGTGCATGGTTTAACAACAGTTGAAAACATCAGCATGAGCAGTAGAAGCAGAACCCATGATAGTTTGGTTACAGAACCCTAGATTGAGAGGATTCATGACTCCATCGTAAAACCCTCCTCCACCGCGGCCGTAACCGATAGCTCCTCCTCCTCCCTGGCCTGTCTCCATCCAAAATCCGCCGGCGGTTTCCACAATCTCGTTGAGGGAAGCTAGTCGCTGGTCGAGCTCCAGAAACTGAGCCCTGAGAACAGAGTTATCCGCCTCGATAGTGACGAATTGCTGCGCCGTGACGGCGATCACGCCAATGATCTTGGTGTTTTCTTCCCTTAGATGAGCGACCTGAGCCGTTAGATCGTCCAAATGCTTCTGCTTCCTCATCCTCGACCTCCTCGCCGACTCTCTGTTCGACTCTTTCCTCTTCCTCTTCCGCTCATCCGACTCAGTACCGTAGTTTTGTAAACCGGACGAGTAGTTTCCGCTCGTGGGCGATCCCATTTCAGTTTTGTTCATATTTTATTAAAACACGCGGAAATACGACGAATACGTTACGTAAAAACTATATAGTATAGTAAAAAGAACTATATAGTAGTAGTATGATATACGTATTTATATATATATATATGTTTATATGGTATATATATTATATATTATATATTATATATTAGGGTTAAAGGATAGATGATTTATGAGAAGACATAGAACCAGTAGAGAAATACGACGGAGAAAGATTGAACAAGATGGGTCCTGCGTCTAAGAGAGGAGTCTATAGTTAAGCCTGATCTAAGGATTTCACTTATTACCGGAGACATGAATGTTTGAACATCAAGATCCAGTTTTAAAATAAATGCAACGGGTTTAGTTTTTCTCGAGAAAACAGGAAAAGAGAGGAAGAAGAATAAGAAAGGCGGCAAAAAAAAGAATAAGAAAGGCGATGATGATGAAGAGAATGATAATGTATTCGAGAGAGGGGAGGTAAAAATTAATAAGGATTTGTGAGGGGATTTATAGAGTGGGAGAAACAAAAAAAATAGACAAGATAAACAAAGTTTAATCAGACTACTTTTTTTTTGAACATTAGTTCGTGATTATTACGGAATAAGTAAATAAATGGGGAAACTGTTTCCAGCTGTTTTGCAATATTTGTTTTTATTTATGTGTATCGGTTTAATTTTAAATTAGTGATACCGTGAATAACCAATAATCGTTTTAGACATTTTTATATGGAAAGCAAGCTTGTTTGGCATTCTTTTTTGGCAAATGTTATTAATTTTATGTTCAAAAAAATGTTATTAATTTCTATACATTTAAGAGACATTCTCCGATTTTTTGTATGTTTAATAGAATGGTATTCTTTGATATTTAAAATGGATCTTTTTAAAAATACAAATTATTTATATTTTATTTATTATTTTTTCTTTATTTATAATTAATTTGAATTTTATCTATTTCTTGCTAAAATTATACCACTTATGTTTTTTGCATTTTTTTTTATCAAAATATCAACTTTTAAATATGAGAGACTATAACTTTTAAGTTTATGATCATCATGTTTTGTATAAGTGCTAATACTATAGCATCGTTAAAAATACACAATAATAATTGAAACTTTCATTGTTTTTATTTCATGAAAATGATGAATAACTGAATAAGGGTAGAGGTAGCAATTCATAATACATATCATTGTATTTTTTTAAAAAATTAATTCTCATCGTACGGACATCTCACGCGTGTGCTGTGTGCGCATGTTGATTCTGGGTAAAATCACACAGAAGGATGTCAGATTGACACGTTAACATATACAGAAATTAAAATTTTGGTAAAAACAAATATGTGATATTTGACGTTGATCAGGTACTCTTATCTTTTTTTTCTGAAACTAGTTAATTAGGCATCTTACTGTATTAATCAATTTCTTTCCTTCATTTATTGGAAGCATGTAATCTGTACTAACTGTTAACTAACCGTCTTCTTGACAGTTGAAACATTGTTTGTGCCCACAATCTAATTTTTTTGTCATAAAAGAAAATACAGATTTATATTAGACTATGTAAGTCAAATTGGAAACTATGGATCAATGTGAACGACGAAAAATGATTGTTATCCGACACAAATGTTAGATAATCCGATCCGCCATTGAATTCTCCGTCTTAGGTACATGAATGATATGTGAATTCTGAAAACTTCTATGTAGACTCTTATTATCTTCAAGATAACTTACACACGCTGTCAACTCTTTTGGTTCTGACACTATCTTCACCAACTGAGAACAATCTGTTGCAAAAGTAACATGAAACTGGCGTAGGTTTCTCATATACTTCATTGCCCATATTAACGTCTCCACCTCAGCATGAAGAGATGATAGACTAGACCAAGCATTTCTTGCCCCCATTAATCCTTCGAAACCCTTCAAGGTATTATACCAATTTTGTCCCGAAAAAGTGTCTCCATCCTTCCAAGAACCATATGTGAAATATCATCTCTCAGGAATTACTGGAGGTATGTGTACTTCTGTATTAACTTTCCTTCCTAAATTTAAGTCATGCGCCTTAGCCCAATAACTGACTTTGTTTCTGCCACCGTAAGTGTGTCTTTAGGATCCATATCTATGTTACTAAAAACCTTATTGTTCCTTGCTTTCTAATTATACCATAATGTAGTTTTTTTTCACTTCCATTTTAGATGATATTTAAATGTATTTTTATTATCTTTGTGAAAGCTTAATTTCGCCGATCAAAACACAAGTAACCAGTTGCAAATTCGTAATAAATATTGTAAATAAAAATTTTACAGTTTTTTCAGATGAATAAATTTACATTTTCATAAACAAAAAAAATGTTATACATTCAGATCTAGTGAGATGGCTTTTACATTGCTG
This sequence comes from Hirschfeldia incana, assembly GCA_026261945.1. Lineage (NCBI taxonomy): Eukaryota > Viridiplantae > Streptophyta > Magnoliopsida > Brassicales > Brassicaceae > Hirschfeldia > Hirschfeldia incana. Next base: position 536,078 of record JABCMI010000124.1, on the reverse strand, counting down.
TAGTGTTTATTAGGTCAGAAAGATTATTAACGAAGCTAGCTAGTTCATCTAACTTAGCAAATGCAAGTATGTAACACATACATCTTAACAATTCCAGCATCGTTAGCTTGAGTATTCTAAGATTGGGATTAAAATATATAGTATGTACTTAGAAGCTATATTTTGACCTACTAATTCAATTAAAAAGTGTTATATTCTTTGCACGTTGCAGCAGTCATGTTATTTATATCTAAAAGTGTAATTAATGTTCTATGCACGTTGCAACTGTCATGTTATTTATATGAAAGACTATCTTTCTACTCTCGATTTGGATCACAAAAATGATAAAACTCATCAAAACCGATCAAAGTAGAGAGATTCAGCAAGTGGGTGTGTGTGGTCAATGTTGTGAGTACTCTTTTTACCCCACGCAAAGGAGTTCCAAGTTGCTAAGTGAAACATATACACAAATAGGGGAAAAGTATTATAAAAGAAAGTTCAGGCAAAGATATTGCGCTCTGGCAAAAACAGGTTTATATGCCAAAAGACGAAGCAAAATGTAATCCCTTATAAGAATTATTCTTTTATAAAAATCATGTATGTGAGAGAGAAAAATGAGAGAGATTCTCACGCACATGCCCTTATCTTTTTTTACTTAATTTTGATTGATTAGGTAATATAGTTATATACCATCAATAGACTCATAGTGATATAAATATAAGCATAATCTTATAATAACTTCACAAATCTAACCAACCAAAATCTATATATACCACAAATAGACTCATAGTGATATACATATATAAGCATAATCGTATAATAATTTCACAAATCTAACCAACCAAAATCTATATCTCTTCATATAGTTATACAAATATTCTATTAGAAGTTTATATGAAATTAATAACAATAACTTTTTTTAATTTACTCAGTTCAATTCAGTCAAGGCCGTATCAAAAAGCATATACTCATAATTTATTCAGCTTAATATTTGATTTTGGTCATACAATAAACAACCTTAATGAATGATCTCGTCAGCCGGTGCGTGGCTTGGAGTTAATAAACATAAATTTAGCTTTTACAATACCAAAAGAAATTTGCCAAATTATTATTTTAAGGTGGGTTCTGGTGACTAGTCAATTTGCATGAATATATACTTTATTAATGTTATGTATATGTATATAAAGAAAGATGGAAATATAAAACAATTTGCACAATGGCATCCTAGAAAAATATTCCATTTAGGCTATATATTTTTTGTCGACTTCCATTTCAGTTATATATTAACATTTTTTCATTGTTGGGTAATGTGCCTAGAAACTATGTGAAATCAAGCTTGATAATAATAACAGAAAGAAAACCCTTTTAACAACTATTTTTTTTTATTAAATTAAAAACCCAAAAAAAGAAAAAAAAATATTCTCTAAGTTTAGTTTTTAAAAAATTGACATAAATGTGAAAATAGATGAATATATATAGGTGGTTTGTTTACTTAATGGAAAAACAGTTGCCTCGTAACTCTATCTAAAGCATATCTATCTAAGCATATAAAACAAAAATAGAAAGCAAGTAGCAACTAGGACAACTAAAATTTTCATCAAATTAGAAACCCAAACACAGAAAAAAAAACCATATTCTCTATAGTTAAGTTATAAAAACTTTGACATAAATGTGAAAATAGATGAATATCTATAGGTGGTTTGTTTACTAAATGGAAAACAGCTTCTTCATAAGTCATAACTCTTTATACCAATATAAGTGAGTTTTAAAGTTTTTGCATATGGATTAAGAAAATACAAATTTCTAAATTTATTCTGATTACATAAAAAATATCATTAAATGAAACTAATTCAACCAATAAAAAATCATAGTATTTTGTAATTGACCACAAAATTAAAATAGTATTAAATTTTACCTAAAATAGTGAGAACGTCAAATTTTTTAGAACAATTTTTTTCATCTAAACGCCACTTAAAATGGTACGGAAAGAGTATCTATCTTAATATATAAAACAAAATAAAATAGAAAGCAAGTAGCAACTAGGAACCGATAAGACCACCGAGTTTTTTTTTCCTCGCATTCGTTACCATGATTCTTAATTAATACTAGGGGGTTTCTGCATTATGTACAGAAATAAAGGTTTTAACTTTTATTTAAAAACAAAATTTTGTTAAATTTTAGATTTTATTATACCTTTGCAATTGAATTTTAATTATTAATATAATCATATGTTAAAATTAAGATAAAAATTGTATTTAATTTTATAATATACATACATATATATATATGTATATATTTAATATTATAATTTTGGGAAATTCTTGTCTATTTATTTTAGTTAAAATATATTATATAAAATTCTATAAATTAAGAGAAATATTTTCTAGGTATGTAATTATCAAAACATAAGGATAATATTTAAAAAAAATGTAGGTGTTAAATAAACTAATGGTATAATGATTAGAATATTATATATTTTTTTTTAAAATGCATAAGATTTTGAAGAATTGTTTTAGTAAAAAATAATATAAAATAGAATTAAATAATATTTTGAGAATTGTAGATTGTGAATTCCTGAATTGCCTAGTAGAATATTCTACTAAGATTATTGATGCATGCATCAAAAATATTGTTTGGAAATAATATATGACTTGCTTAATTAGTATGTAGAATATTCTACTAAGATGAGAGCTCGAAAAATATCATTTCTTTCGATGAAAATAATTAGTGAAAAGAAAGCCTAAGTTACAAAAAAAAAAAGGTGAATGAGAAAGAGAAACTAGGTAGACACTATAAATCTTTGATGGTTGGTCACGTAGGGTCAGATCTAAGTACTTGCAATGCAAACAATCGGTGGTCCGCTTTTTTTTCTCCTGCTTTTTTTTTCCTTCCACTTAATTAAAGTCCGCTAATACTTTCTGTAATGTGTCTCTTAACCATTCTTCGAGGTATTCTGTAGAATCTTCTTTAACAAAATGTAACGTTATAATGTATTACAACAGTTCAATTCATTTACCATATTTCGTTGGTAGTTTTGGAAACAAAATAAGAAAAATATTGTTGTTTCAACTAACACATACATTATATCATTCCCTTTTGTAGTTTGGACCAAGATACATTTATTTTGATATTTCACTAATTTTCAAATAAAATTGGATGAAAATAAAAAGTAACTATAGATTTATTAATATTTATCATAACAAATAAACTGATATAAGTTTTCAAAGATAAATCATGAGACATTTCAAATACTTTAGAAAAATTTCAATGGAACTATAAAACACCAAAATTAACGTGATTTCATTTCTAATAGAAATGCAGAAATGACATTATTCCACCAAAATTGATGTTTTTATATTAACATTAGTGTTATATTATTCGTTACACCAATTTTATGTTTTATTATGCTTTATTTAATAACATAGTTAAATTATTATTAATTCAAATTATAGCTAATAACTAAATAAATCAGATTATTTTTTTATTCTTCATACATTAATTATTATTTTAACAATACTAAACATTAATGTTTATTTTGTTTTTCAATTAATAAACCTGAACTGAGTACCATGATTTACATCAAATCGTAACTAAACAAAAAATCGTACATACTAATATATCATTATAGCATCAAATTATAAATATAAAATTGATATAAGGATAATAAATAGCACAGTAAAAGTTAAAGTGACATATAATGTTTTTTTGGTGTGAAATCTAATCTATTAATTTAGGTCCTATATTTTATCTATTGTTAATAGGTCATATATAGTATGACCACTTAAATAATTACACTAATAATAAATCAGCTATAAATTTGAATTCTATTTAATTTTAATGATAGCAAAATATGTTAAAAAGAATCTAACAAATATCCTACTAACTTTTTAAATATTTTTACAATTAACATATTAATTAATTTCGTAATTAGTCATATACAATTATTATTAAACAATGTTAATTAAATTTTCATTATAAAACAAGAAAAGAAAAACTTTATGCTATTTTTTAAACAATTATATTATGTATTATAATAAAACATACAGTATATTTTTTAATATCTGCACGGATGTGCTGATAAAAATCTAGTTTAATGTTATGATTGGAGTTTCATGACACAATGTACGTTATATGCCTCACATACATACATTTTTTTTTGTCAACCGCCTCACATACATACATTACAAAGAAAAACCTATGTTAAACATTTTCTGTTTAAAAAAAAAAACATTTTCTGTTTACAATCACATCAAAACTGATGTCGCAACTTTAGGGTCAAGAATTATGTTGTCTAGCTTTGTAAGTAGACGGTCATGGAAATTTCCTTCGTTACTAAGGCAAAAATGTGTGAACATATAAAAATATAACGATACGCACGTGACCAATCGTATACTATAAACCCAAATGAACATTTATTTACCATTTGAACATATGATACTTAAAGTAGTATCACCCGGACTCGTTTAAACATTATGCTTATAGAGTGTTAATATTGATCAATCGAACTTTCGTATATCCCACGTTTTACATATCTTATTAGCCAACTAGTAATCATTGCAATGTGACTGTTCCAGTTATATAAGTATGATATCGAATTCGAAATGAAGTCACTTCAGTTGGCAGTTGGCACGATATATGTTTTCTTTCCAGGTATAACGGCCGTGAAATATTATGTACCTGTCGACTGATGAAAATAGAAGACTTTGCCAGATAATATTAAACATAACCATCAAAACATATATATTTAATCAGATTAATTATGTGTGCGTCTATGTCCCTTGAGGATAACATACTTAAAGTTATATATATATAAGGAATATTATTTTGTTCAAGAGACATGATGTATAAAATGTATATTCTAATATTATTTTGTATATCTAGCCAATTCACTCTATAGTATATGTGAATTCTAGAACCCTTCTCTTTAAACTAAACACCAAAGAATAATAAAAAGATATAATTCTGAGGAACAAGTTCCAGACAACGGCATATCAGAATTCAGACAAGCAAAATGCTTTATCAGCTAACTGTTTAAGCATAGTAACATGTTAGTCTCATTGCGAGGTTTGCTAGTTGTTTGAAGATGCTAAGGACTCTGGTATAATTTTGCTAGCGTTGATGTTTAGGTCTTCTTTTTCTTCCCCTTCTCGTTGCCATTGTAGTTCTGTCAAAAATCTGAAATTTGGTAATAATATTTTCATATTTTGCTAGCGTCATTTGAAATGTGTGATCATCGGACTCTGGATTTGGTGCTGCGAGTATTACTATTGTTGGGTTTGATTTAAAAAATAATCAGTCCAAAAAGACAATCGATTAACATATTATGAGAAAAAAGAAAAATGAAAAATACGCAAAGCGATTAAAAAGGAATAAAAACAAAAGATGAAAGAAAGACATATGGTAGGGTTGGTCGGGAGATGCTAAATCTTGAGAGTGAGTGAATGAGGCTTAGAGCAGCCGAAATCGAATCTTTAAAAATCGCAAAAATCTCGAAGTACCTTATCATTGTTACATATATACGCACATGTGAATATCTTTTTTTTTTAATAAAAACGACTTTTTAATTTATATATTCAGTTTAGCTTTTCTTCAAAGGAAGATATTATAACTCGTCGACATTTTTACAGTCGACAAGTTCAACAAGATCTTCGTATGGATGGAAATCTATCCAAATGGGTAAAGAGTTACTCAAGAAAGGATTGGTTAAGCAAATAGGAAATGGTGCTTCAACAAAAATTTGGGAAGATCAGTGGATTGGTGGAGAAAGTCCGCGGCGTCTTGTCTCTCCTTGTCAGTATCCGAATATGACGGTTTCAACTCTCATTGATCATTCTTCTGGTACGTGGATTCATGAAAGATTGATAGAATTATTTTGTCCAGAAGATGTGGAAGCAATTAAACGTATTCGACTGTCTAGATACAATCAAAGGGATCGATATGTTTGGCCTTTTACAATGGATCTCCAATACACAGTAAAGTCTGGCTATTGGGCTGCAACACATGTTCTCTGGGAAGAAGCCGATATCATTCCCCCTCAGGGATCATTACAAATAAAAAAACAAATATGGGATCTTGAAATATTGCCAAAGATTCAGCATTTTCTTTGGAAGGCGGTTTCTGGAGCTTTGCCTACCTTTGTTCAAATGTGCACGAGAGGAATACATATAGATCCAGTTTGTCAAAGATGCTGCATGGATGAAGAAACCATTAATCATGTTTTGTTCTTATGTCCTCATGCGATGGGCACCTGGAGATGTTCTGGTCTTCCTTTACAATATTTTCAATCATTAGAATTGGAAACAAACCTTACAGCTCTGTTTAGCTTGCTTCAGCGTCAAGACATTCCATCTCGGCTACGGAAGTTTTCTTTTTGGGTCCTATGGTATATATGGAAATCTCGAAATGAGTTCATATTCAACAAACGAAATGTTCATCCGATGGAGGATATTAGTCGTGCGATAGAAGGAAATAATGAATGGATTCAAAATTTCACTTCAGAAAAGAATCTATCGGTTCGAGTAAATAGAAGTCTACAATGGGAGCCTCCGCCAACAGGTTGGTTGAAATGTAACTTTGACAGTAGTTATAAGAAGGAGGAACATGCTGCTGGTTTGGGGTGGATCGTACGAGATTCAAATGGAAGCTTTATAAAATCAGGAATGCTTCGAACAGAGAATATTATGTCTCCCTTAGAAGCGGAGGCTCTTGCTTTTCTTAATGCATTACAACAAATCTGGATCAATGGATGGCGTCTGGTGTGGTTTGAAGGAGATAATTCAGAAATTACTCGTATTATCAATACGGTGGTTTTAGATCATGCTCTTCTGGGAAATATTCTATCAGATATCCGTTATTGGATGTCACGGCTTACCGAGTGTTCCCTTGGAAACGTTAATAGAGAACGTAATATGGCTGCAGACGTACTTGCTAAAAGAGGGCTGGCTGCTCAAGACGATAATACTCATTTCTTTCATACACCACCTGTTTGGTTGGTAAATTATTTGTATTGGCCGTATACTATCTGATTTTAATAAATTAATGAAATGGTAGTTCAAAAAAAAAAAAAAAGGAAGCTTCCTCTACTGTATATTTATACATTTAGTATAAGTATTGCAGTGCCAGTGTATAAATTATGGAAGTCTTCTATGATCCATACTTGTTAATTTCTGATATCATTTTTCACGTACACATTCAGAAACCCTCGATTTGGAAGTGTAATACACAGAGTACCAGAAACTAATGCTACTGACTTCCCACCTCTTTGTTCCATCCGTAAAGGCTGATGATTCGTTGGGCCTTCGTTTAGACCCAACTCTGATATAAACAGTTTCAACTATCTGAAAATCGTATGTATACATGTGGTTACTCGGGCCAAAAACTTCAAAATCGTTAGTCCATGAGTCCATATTAGGCCCATATTAGGCTTTACTGTGGCCCAATTCACTCTTGTATCAAAAAGTTTGTAATATGAATGGTGCGATGAAAAGATCATCTCAATATATCTCAGCACTAGCAACAATAACAAGGTACAATGCAAACATTTATTCCAAGTAAGAAAGGAAATATCCAAACATTGTGGAGAGATATTTCTTTTGAGGCTGGGACAATGGATAACGAAGGAACGCTTGTGAAGCCATTTGCCTATCAATTTTCTGGATTTGGACCGATTGATTTATCAATGGGCCCATCATCGACATTGACTTGTAAGCTACAATTTAGCTTCCACTTGCTTCTTTCACTTTCCTCCAATAAGACTTTTGTTTTCCGCTAATTACCCAAGTCATACTCTGATACTCAGGCTTTGATTTTATTAATCTTTTTAAATTATCGAAGGATGGCAAAAAAAAATATAAAATGAATGGTGTCTAACTATCAGATTTAATAATATATATATATATATATATATATATATGCATATTCAGTCTTTAGTTCGGATAAGTTTTCATTTATCCTAAGTTAACTACAAAATAAATTTATTTTTCATATGTCCTCATTCTAATTTAGGATAAAAATTTCCCACTAAAACGAGTTCAATTATCTTGACATTCAAATTTGATCTCTAACATTACCAAAAATACATTGTAGTACCATTGATGCATAGAAGAGGGGGAAAAATCATATGGTAGAAAAAGACAGAAAATAAAAAGAGAGTCAGATGTTTCTGATAAATGCTACGACCTTATCCAAAACCATCTGCAATACAAACGGCGCAGGTACACGTGGAATCCATCTAGGCGATTAAATACACCGGCTGCCGTTAATTGATGACCTGTCGATCCTTTATGATTTCTCGCCTCACGTCATCACACAGCTATATCCCTGAATGACCATTTCACCCTTATATAAGTTTCTTAACATTCTTTTAAGCCGACATTTTTTTGATTAAATACAGATAAATGAAAACAACACGACGACATCAAAATTTTTAGACCAATCACGTTTTAAAAATTATTTACTTATTCATTTGTGTTTTTTTTAGCTGTTAGATCTTCGCTTAAATTAGAAGTAATTGACAGTGTCCTAGTATTATAAATTATCACACGCATATAAAATGTGCTTTATAATAACAAAGCAATTAACAATTATCATTGACTTTCCTTTTCAAAAATATCAAAGCGTATACGAATCTCCTATTGAAAAATATTTTAAAGCAGCAAATTTCTAAACGGTATTGAAAATTTTGTTACAAATATATCTACCAAAATTAGCAATTTCATACAGATATACTTAACACTCAATTTTCAATTGATATATATGATTTGAAAAAAAAAATCTTATTTATACTAAAACAGAAATATTTAGGTTTTTTCGAAATTTTCACGATCTTAATGTTTTTTTTGTTCCAGAGAAAAATACTTCTGAGTTTTTTTTGTTAAATATATACTATTAAAAAAATCAAACTATTAAAGATATTATATCTCACATAGAGAAAGAAAAGGACACAAAACATAGTTTAACAGATGATTTTGTTAATACAAAAATAGAAATATTTGTTTATAGCGAAAAAGTTTGCTTTGCAAAAATTCACCAACCTCGTTTATTTTTGTCTATAGATAGTTAGATAGAAAGGAAGAGGCAGGTACACAGAACATAGTTTTAAAAAATGATTTAATCACACTAATAGTAGTAGGAGTTAATTAGGGAAAAAGAGAGAAACTGAATTGGTAAAAGGGTAAAACCGGCAATAGAGGCAAAAAACTGGGTTAATAAAGTGACAGAGAGATTCTCTCACTCTTCTGATCATCTCTCAACTCCCCCAAGCGAAGAATCTCTCTCTATCCGTTGATCATCTTCGCTTTGCTCGGAAGATCTCCGATCCGTTCGAGTCTCCGCTCCCTAACTGTTTCCTGCGATCATCTGATCCATCGATCTCCCTCGCGAAATTGCAGGTAACTAACTCTTCCTAGCTACTGATCACCACTTTCAAAAGATCCTCTCTCTCTATATCTGACTGTTGAATCGGTTAAGAATAAACGATAATTACTGCGAAGAACACACCGATCGTTGATTGTTTTGACTTTTTGTGGTAGATTTGATGATTGTTTGATTGGTTTAAGTATCCTTGAAGGCTAAGGAAGATGAGATCAGTTCAAGCACCAGTCGTTTCCCCCGCGATGATGCGTCCGAGACAAGTAGTAGTAGGTGCATGTGCTCTTAGACCTAGCCAATTCTTCGGTCACCGGATCAACAAGTCTCAGGTCACTCTTCTTCGTTCTCGGGGATGCGGAAACAACAACAAGATTAGCATCATCAAGTGTGTTTTCAGCTCTCACTCCGACGGTAACGGAAGCACCGCTGAGAATTTCAACGAGAACGATGAGGAATATGTCAACTCTAGTATAGTAGAAGCTGGTAATAAGCATCAAGATTAGTTTTATTATTTAAATTGATTTTATAGTTTTATTATTTAGTTTGATTTATTGTTTTCTTTAATATTATTTTTTTTATGTTAGTTGAGGTGAAGAGTGGAGCTGATGGTTTTATGGTGAAGATGAGAGACGGTAGGCAGCTGCGGTGTGTGCATAACAATCCTCAAGGAGGGCATTTGCCTGATTATGCTCCACACCCTGCTATTGTTTTGAAAATGGAAGATGGAACTGGTCTTCTCCTTCCCATTATTGTCTGTATGTGAACCTGGAATTGTGTTGATAAGTAGCTTAGTTTTCGAAGTGATGTTTCTATTTTCTCAGTCTCTCAGAAATGTTTTTGGGTTTTGTTTTTTTGTTGCAGTGGAGATGCCTAGTGTGTTGCTTATGGCAGCAATGACCAATGTCCAGATTGTATGCTTTTATTTCTCATTTTGTGTTTGTATCAGTACAAATTGGTTGAACTTGAAGAGAGATTTAATGGGGTTTTTTTTTGGTTACTGGGTGCAGGCAAGACCAACCATGTATCAAGTGGTGAAGGAGATGGTAGATAAGATGGGTTACGAAGTATGTCTCTTATGTCTCCTTCATATGATCTCATGAACGTATTACTCACGTATTTTTGTTATTTCACTTTTCTACAGGTTAGACTCGTTAGAGTTACCAAAAGAGTTCACGAGGCGTATTTTGCCCAACTATACCTTTCAAAGGTTTGCATTTTGGTGTCTTCCTCAGTTGTTAAAGCTCACATATAGTGTCTCATTTTCCTATACTAAAGCTGTTTTGTATTGATGTTTGCAGGTGGGTAATGCATCGGACTGTATCAGCTTTGACCTTCGCCCTTCTGATGCAATTAACATAGCTGTTAGATGCAAGGTAATACATAAACTATGTCTATAAACCATCTGAGGTAAATACAAATATGTATTCAGCAGTTGAAGATTGTGTTGATCTCTCTCTACAGGTACCTATCCAAGTGAACAAGTACCTTGCGTATAGTGATGGAATGAGAGTCATCGAGTCAGGGAAGCTGTCACAACAGACACCTGCTTCAGATGGTTTATTGTTTACTGAACAAGACCGGTACATTTTCAGACACCTAAAGATCATATCTAATCGTGCTGTGATTTTAAGTGCCGAAAACTGAAACTTCGTTCGTTTTGCCTTTGAGCAGACCAAATGGTCAGGCTTGCCTTGATACCAAAGAGTTCAATATTCTGAGCAACATGATGCAAGCTGTTAATGAAGAGCGTTATGATGAAGCCGGTAAGTTTTATTGTCTGGTAAGAATAGTAGGCAGCTTTGTATGACTTCTCCTTCTAAGATCAATACACTGTTGTTTTATGTTTGCAGCCGAGTGGAGAGACAAGCTTGGCCAGTTTAGGGCTAAGCGTAACCTGAGGAAATACACATAAGAGGTACGCAGCATAAAACGAATGTTCATGTAAATGGTTGTAATCATCTTCGATGCTAATGTTTCTACTTTCTTTCGGGCAGCTCGATCAACAAGCATTTGTCTGTGTACATAATAAGAAGGTGGCCATTGTCGGGATCAAAGTGGAGGAAGAAGCAGAGTCTTTGGATATTTAAGAAATGCTTCTACGCTTAACCCATTGTCCCAGAGACAAATAAAATGTAATGTCTTAAATGTATCTAGCGTGATGTGTACATATTACTTATTAATCTTGTGTCTTCCTGTTCACGTTAAGTTCACTCTGATTGTGTTTTAAGGCTGCTCTTGTTTGGCGTTTTCTGTTAAAGTCAGTCGCAGATTTGCAGTTGTTTTATGCAAGAAACAAGTTAATTAGTTATCTATTGTGTGAGCAGTTTATTTAGTCAAAGCGGTATATATGTATATGGACATGATTAGCTTACAAATTGAAAGAAAAGAAAAACGTGATGGCTTTACTTTACCCACAGAAATGCTCAGACTTTTTTTGAGTAAAATAAAACTGCAGTGTCCAAAACTAATCTTACAAAATAATTTTGTTTTGGCTGATTCATAGAAGTAAGTTACTTCAAGTAACCAACATTATGAAGTTCAAATACCTTTGCTGCTATACATTTTCTGTAGTTGTCAATGTCTGTATACAATTTTTACAAAAACTTTAAACGGAGAATGTATTTTGTCATTTGATAATGAACATTTTAAAATCATATGGGGAAATCAAATACAAAGGGTAAGCGAGCGAGCCTATTATAACTTTGGAGTTTGGCCATGTTTATTACTTAAAAGCCTCGCCGTTCGAATACCTGAAAGACCAGCACGTTGTTCGATAACAGGAACTTCAAACAGCGTGATGTGTGTTGATAATAACATCCCACATCGGTTACGTGACAAGAAGTTGATTTGGGAAGCAGAGTATGAAAGAAGACCTTGACGCAACGAGTAAAGTACTTACCTGGACGGGGTCAACTTGTGATCAAGAAGACGAGTGGCCTAGGCTATTGACCTCCATTGCACTTTACGGAGGGGTGCTTAGCTTAAGGTCTTTCCATGTGAAAGAGCCTGCGTCATTATTTGTGGCAGAGGGGGCCTGCGTTCGCGCGGTCCCTACCAGTTTCAGTCTTAAATTTATATAATATCCACTAATCTACTTATTTGCTATTATTGTTATACGTTTTCTGTATCATCTTTTCTGTATTTTGTTTTTCTGTTTCAAGCGTAGAAATGATAGTTTTTTTTTTTTTTGTGTAATACATTGTAAAATGCCTTAAAGCCCAGAATCTACTCTAGTTAAGAATCAGTCCAGAAACCTATCTGACCAGCTCATTCGAGAGGACAGAGAGATGAAATACAATGAAAGAGCCGGTCGCCAGTGGAATCAGCGATTAGGATTTAACAGTCGTGATGTAGCGCTTGCATATCATAGCTAAGCCGATGCCAACTTTGTATTTTTTGCTTGTGGAGGTTTTGTTGCTGTGTTCTGTTTCTGATCACATAATCTATTAAGAGGAAGATGGAAATTGTCGTTCTGAATTGGGATCTATGGAGTCTATTACATTTACGCTCCATCCAAAAGTTTGTACAAAGTACAACATAATTTATTTAAATACATATACAAGAATGTCGATTTCACTAGAACTCTACTATATAATGATGTATATTTCCAGTTAGAATTAAGATTTACTGTAGAAAATGATTGTTGGAAAAGATAATGAAATACAACTGTAAGAGTGAACTAGTAACAACTAGTTCGGGTATTATTAACAACGAAACAGAAAACATGGATGGGCTCAATTTAAAAGGGCCAAGACGTATAAAAGCTTTTATTGTGTATTTAAGGTGTGCGGCGTGTATTTGTCCCACATCGGTTGTGGAAATGTGGAGGCTCGCAAACTTGCGCTATAAATAAAGTCTCGCGTGCTACACTGAAAAGCATCTTTGCGCTTGGGGCAATGACGCAGCTAATGAGGTACTAACCGAGGCGCGTCTATTGCTGGTTGAAAACTATTTCCAAACCCCCTCCTGGGCCTAAGCTTGTCTTGGGCCTTCGAGAATTTCTGGAAGGGCTCCCTTCGGGGTAAAGCCCTACAATTCTCAGTTTTAATTTTTATCTTTGATCAAGTTTACTAAATAAGTATTTGCTTGGTATAATAAAAACAATTCTTAACCCGAAATGCTTGACAAATTGTACTTTTTGTCGAGGCCAAAGAGATTACAGAAAGAACAACTTGTCATTACAAAGATATGTTAGCGCTGTTATTATAACAGTATCCCACATCGGTTACGCGGTAAGTAAATAAAACTAGTCGGAGAAGGTAATCGATGTATATTGCACAAGATTACGGAAAAAAAGTTCTACTTATTACGGAGAATCTTTAAAGCATAAGTGTAATTCTATCCCCTGCTCTCGTTTTTTCTCTCGTTCATACGGTTAAATTTGTGTAACAAGTTTAGGTTAAATCATTTGTACGTACACAATTCTTATGGTGTAGATGATAATTAGAGTACGTGTTCTATTTTTATCTAATATAGACACAGATGATCTAAGGGGTGAAGATGGTTTGTTGAATTTGCAACCTCTATGATGTATTTAACGTTAGGTTTCGTGGTGACGAGACATAATTTTACTTAGGAGCTCGCTAACTAAACGTAAAATGACGCCAAAGTTGAAAATATAACCTCAGGTCCTCACTTCTGCATAGTCTATTTAGAGTTTGTAACTCAATATCGAAGTTAAATTACATTTCCTATGACTTGCAGTGAATATGAATATACATATATATATATATATATATATATATTTTTTTTTTTTTTTTGGTTCTTGGTAATATCTAACTGGTTATGCTAATTGCCTTTGGGTTAGATTACTAAAGAGATTATCAGTTAGTATCCCATTTGTTATATACATTCCTTCTTCGGCCTTCTCTTGTGCTTTTAGAAGTAAAAGTAGTCCTAACAGCATTTTTATATGACAGGTTTTGTTCGGAAGGAACAACTTCTGCAAAACAACAATACAAATAAAAATAAATAAATGATCTCTGTTTGCTAAGGGGATACATAAAAAATACTCAATAATGGCACACTACCACATTGAGTTCTTTAATCAATTGTTGCATGTGGATGATGAACCTTCCGAAAAGATTGATTAATGTATAAACTCCATGTCAAAAGGCTAAAACATAACCAAATTATGTGACACTAGAAAAAGCAACAATTAAAGAATCAAGAAGCCGGTAGGAATCTAAGGATAATCTTAAAATATATGTACATGTCTCTCGTTCTACTATCAACTTTTGTTCAGGGGTTTCTTTGAGTATTTGTTTCTTCCTGCATCAAAATGTTAGATTCGTTTAGAAAAACAATTTCAAATAGTTTGGTAAAGGAAAGTATCATTGGTTGGTCCTTTGGAACACCCCAGTGAACATTTTTGAGAAATATTCTTAGGAAACTAAGTGGAAATGTTGGTGACTATAATTGCCAATTATTCATGACAAAAGAAGTTGTTGAAGAAGATACCCGAAGAGCTTCAACCCACATACACGAGTTAGAAAATATCAGGAAACAAATAAAATGAAAAAGAGAAGGTTTATTGACAATCTATAAGATTACAAGTTACATTGATGCATTCAAAAATGCTGAATAAAATCTGATTAAGGAGGTACATATTGGGTTGATTATCATGGAAAGTGTAACCATGAGTTTTGTTTAGTGATGTAAAATCGGTTTAGACAATGTAAACAGCAAATCAGTCATAAACAAAATAATTTTGTAAAACATGTTTTAGACCGTCTAAAATGTGTTTAGGTCTCTCCATAAAACATACGATTATCATCTAACGATTTCTTAACATTAATTTTTCAACCATCGAAAGTATTCAACTGAATCGAAGCCATGTGGTTTCTCTGAAAATTTCAACACTCTTATAGTCTTATTGTATCACGCCAAACTGTTGAATATGTAATTCTTTTTTTTTCTGAACAAAATTGAATATGTAATTCAACAACTTCAATGTGGATGGTCTAACTGAAACGGTAAGGACCAAGAATCGAACCAGCACTGATTGATGGCAACCAAACATTTTTAATTTATTTTAAAAAAGACGCTAAGTTGATACGACAAACCGTCCGATTGATATTTTATTCAAATACGTTTCGTAACAAAGAAAAATCAGCTAATTTCGCTTCACCGTCACAAAAACATAATCATCAGCAATGAAAATATAGCCAATGCATGTTTTTTGCGTCTAGTTTTGAAGAGCGCTCCTACAATTAATCCTAAGTAGATAATATAATTTGAGATCATCACATTTCATGCATGCACATCTACTTAGTACGATCCATAGCTAGAATCAGCACCAACGAGCTCAAGTCCAGAAGAACTACGCTCCTGACAATGAAGGGCACCGTTTTCTTCTTGAACAAGACATCTCTTCTTCTCCATTATAAACGCTTCTATCTTCAAACGAAACTCCTCGCTGCTCAACCTCTCTATCCCCGAGTTCGCCGACTCCGTCCTTCGAAACGCCGCCGTCGCCGGCCGGTTAACCTTCTTCTTCCTCTCAGACTTTGTCCTCCTATATGTTCTCTTTAACTCTTTTGCAACAACCTCCTCCACAGCCACCTTCTCCTCTTTAAAGGCCGGAACGATTTGCTTCTCCGCAACTACCTCCTCGACAACCGCCGGAACGGTTTGCTTCTCAGGAGAAACCTCCTCAGCAGCAGCCCCCGCAACGGTTTCCTTCTCCGCAACTACTACCTCCACAACCGCCGCAACGGTTTGATTTTTCGAACCATCAACGTCCACCACTTTTTCATCGGCGACTGGTACGATCACGGCGGAGGAGGAGGAGGAGGTGTACTGATCGTATAGATCTGGTTTGGTACTACTCTCTTCGTCTCGATCGCGAGATAGAAGGAAAACCAAAGCGACGAGTAAGTTTGCTGAGACGAAGACAACGGTACGATTGGTTACGATAACCGCTCCGGTTCGGTAAAACCAATCGCCGACAGCAAGAAGTGAAACTGTCACTGTCGGAAACCATAAGTAGAACAGTAACGCTACGGCGCATGCTCGTGTAATGTTACGGAAGTATCTTTGGTTGTTGTATCTCCTCATCGCTTCTGCTTTCTCCGCCTCCACACCTTGGAATAACTCAAACGTCGTCATGTTCCTTTGTTGTTGTTGTCTGAATAGTTTTGTTAAACAGTGAAGGCGTATAAATGCTTTGCACCTGTCTCTTCGGTCTGAGTTTGAGAAATTTAATACGATGAAGATTGAGATTATCCCTAGGAGAATTGAATCGGGAAAGTGAAGCGATCGATAGAATATTTGATTTTGAGAGGGAGATACACTGACACCGATTATGATCCTATTTATATAGACAGCTTTTTTTCTCCACCAAGCATTTAAAAATTATTTTAATGCTCTTTAATTGGTTCATCTCGTATTGTTTCTCTTTTTCAAATATAAAATTATTACTAGTATAATCTTGTGTGGGACATTCAACCAATAATGGTAGCACAATATATACAGTTTATTAAGCTTTGGTGAATTCTATTACTCCCTCTGTTTCTTAATAAGTGTTATTGTAGAGGAAATTTTTTGTTGCAAAATAAGTGTCGTTTTATGTTTTCGATGCAGAATTTATTGATTTTATTCTGCAGATTATTTTTCTATTGGTTGAAATATGAGTAAGTGTATGGGTAATAGTGTTTTTATATGGAAAACATGCAAAATTAAATGATTTCTTAATCTGCGTGAAAAATGTCAGAATGACACTTATTCAGAAACAGAGGGAGTATATCTTCAAATTGCTCTGTCTCCTGACTATGGAAACAATGATTAGTTGCCTACCATAACTAATGATTATGTCATCTCATTACAATATTTTCTTTTTTTTTTTGAACACCTACAATATTTTCTATACGGAAACTTCCATGTAGATAAAGAGATTTATTACTACTATATATTTTCTCATTTGAAGATATAGTTTCCCTTAGTACATATACTGGGTATATTTTAGCTTAGTATAACTTACCGAGGCTCTTTGTAGCAGAATATTCGAATGTTACATTTGGAAAGTAAATTATGCCAATATAAATAAGGTGTTTAAATAGACTTATATATGCAGTTTAAGTATCCCATGAAGCCACACTTGTAATTTTTTGAAAAGGACTCGTGAAAGTCACGGGCTGTCAAAGTGAAATACTACTAGAGCAACAAGCTTATCCACACCTATTAATACTAGCCTTGATCACATTTACAAGGTTCATGGGTTTCAAAAACAAAAAGGGCATTAGGCAAATCGGTCGAGAATAACGTGAGAATGAGATGAGTCACATGCACGAGTAGAACTTCATAGTTTTTACACATAGGGTTTATACATTTGCAAATATTATGTTAAGGTTAATACTAATGAAACCCATTCGACAAGAAAAAATTGAAAAATGGTTAATACTAATGAATAATGATTAACAGTTTGATGCATACATCTCACTCCATAAAAATAGACCGAGGGGGGGGGGGGGGGGGGGGGGGCTAGTAGTTGTGTTTATTGTAGACAAAGACTGGTTAGGTGTAGCAACAGAGCTCAAAAACTGTCTGATATCGGCATCGTCCCGGAACAAACCATTGCATTATTTTGGACTAACAAACAATTTAAGAGACAGCAAACTTTTGTTTTATTTAATCCGACATAAACATAACAAAATGAATTATTCCAACATGATCAAGAAACAATTAGATACGGTTAAACGACATGGTCAACAAACCCAACTCCCTTGATCTTGCTTGTGTTAGGATTAGGAAACACGCAAAACAATTGTACTTTTGATCTAAATCGATGTTTTATCACTCTTAATTTTTTGGGGTGAGTGTGTCTAAGACATTTTGAGCTTTATATAAGCCAAGTTCATTCTTTCTAATTAGTTTCATTTTATGTCAACAATCAAGTGTATGGAATTATTTCAAAATGACCTTTGTCACTCTTGTTTTTATGATCATGTATATGATCTCCAATGATTACTTGTTTGGTAAAAACGAAATAAATAACAAACTCTATTATCATGGGTATATAAGTACAAATAAATATGGGCTTTTAGCCCAAATAACATAAGATGGGCTTTATATAAGCCCAATAACAAAAACCACCAGCGACTCTCCTCTCCCTAGCTAGAAAGGGAAAGCAGAGTGTCACTAAACACGAATAGTCATCATCAATCAACCCAATGGCGGCTATGGCTTCTCACGTCTCTACGCCACGATCACCTGCTCTCTCCCTCTCCTCTTCGTCCTCCTTCTCTCCCAGCACTACTCTCACTCGCTTCTCCGCCGTATCTCTCTCATCCCCGGCGAGTTTCTCCTCCCTCCGCCTCCGTGTCTCCTGCCAAGCCTCCTCCGTCACTTCCCCCACTGCTTCCAATGTCAAAGGTTCGACCTTTTGTTACCAAATGAAAAATGTGTTTATTAATTGAGACCAGTCTTTCAATTTCAGAATTTAATCATGGTGTTTTATTACAGAACCATCATTTGGTAAAACATGCAACTGTTCTTGTCCGAAAGTCAGAATCTTGTCTGTAAATTGAATAATTAACTTTTAAAAAAATTTATGTTCTTATTTTTTTTTTTTGCGTTCTTCAGGAAGTTGTGACCTGAAAGACTTTCTGGCAATAGATGATTTTGACACTGAGACAATCAAAAAGATTCTAGACAAGGCCTCAGAGGTCAAAGCCTTGCTCAAGTCAGGTGAGAGGAACTATCTGCCTTTCAAAGGCAAGTCCATGTCTATGATCTTTGCAAAGCCTTCCATGAGAACTCGTGTTTCCTTCGAGACTGGCTTCTTCCTGCTCGGTGGGCACGCCTTGTATCTTGGTCCCGATGACATCCAGATGGGAAAGAGGGAGGAGACTCGCGACGTTGCTCGTGTTTTGTGTCGATATAATGACATCATTATGGCACGTGTCTTTGCTCATCAGGTAGAGAGGGACATTACAAAGATTCCCATGTGTGTTTTAGTGTCTTGTTTACTAATTTTGGATTCACTTTTTTTTTTGCAGGACATTCTTGATTTGGCTAACTACTCGAGTGTACCAGTTGTCAATGGTCTGACAGATCATAACCATCCTTGTCAGATTATGGCTGATGCCCTCACAATCATTGAGCACATTGGTCAAGTCGAAGGGACTAAGGTTAGTTACAGTTCTAAAAATCGGTTTAGGCAGCGGCATTTTCTAAAATTGGTCTAAAGCATCCAAATCGGTATAGATGTCTGCCTGATCAGTAATTACCTATATAAAACGTCTGTTTACCGCCTAGCGATTTCTTGAACATTAGTTATACATTTTTGTCTAGACGCTTCCTATGCTGGTCTTGTGTAACTCATACAGTAAACCCTTTATTTTTACTTACACATTGACTCAAACAAACTTCAGGTTGTGTATGTTGGAGATGGGAACAATATGGTCCACTCATGGTTAGAATTGGCATCAGTTATTCCTTTCCATTTCGTCTGCGCTTGTCCTAAAGGGTTTGAACCAGACAAAGAGAGAGTTTTAAAGGCAGAGAAAGCTGGATTAAGTAAGATTGAGATCGTACATGATGCTAAAGAAGCTGTGATAGGAGCTGATGTTGTGTACTCGGACGTGTGGGCTAGTATGGGGCAAAAGGATGAAGCTGAGTACCGCCGTAAAGCATTCCAAGGCTTCCAGGTTAACATTAAGTATATACAGTGCATGAATGTCTTTTGCTTAGTTTTTTTTTTCTTAACATGTTTTGGTTTATTTGTTTGCAGGTGGATGAAGCTCTTATGAAGTTGGCTGGACCAAAAGCCTATTTCATGCACTGTTTGCCTGCAGAGAGAGGAGTTGAGGTGACCAATGGGGTCGTGGAAGCTCCCTATTCCATTGTATTCCCACAGGCTGAGAATCGTATGCATGCTCAAAATGCTATAATGCTTCATTTGCTCGGCTTTTAAATATCTTTTGTTATCGCACTCTCTCTCTCTCACGCGTTTACTGGTGTGCCATTTGATTTTGTATCGTTATTAACCTTTATTTTGAGGAGCCTTGATGAATAATATTGTGGATGGTTTAGCCTCGGAATAAGAATGAGCTTAAATATGACATGGGTACGAATGTTTATATATTGGTTATTACATCTCTTGATCGGTTTCATCCCATATCATAGCTTGATCATAAACTTATAACTCATGTCCTTGGGATGGTTAGCTCTACACGCTTACTTTAACCGATTTCTTGCATTAGTTTTCAAGCATTGTTTGAACATTTTGAACTCAGTTTGGTCCAAAAGGGTAATCCAATACATTAAGAAAAAATGCAGTCTCCTAGATAATATTCTGGTATGTTTATTAAAATTAAATATTCAAGTTAAAGATGTTTGTTTTTTTTAATATGGTTTAAATCTGGTATGATTTATTAAAATTAAATATCTATATTTATTTATTATCTTCTAGTTTTATTTTAATTAGTTTAATATGTTTTATTTGTTTTATAATAAAATTCTCATTTCTATTTTTACATTGTAGTTTATGTGTTACTTCTTAAAGTAAAATGAATTAATTGGATTCTGTAATATCAAAGTTTTAAATCCAAAAACCCCAACAAAAATATTGATTAGTTGATTCGGGAATAAATATTAAAAAAAAACTATAGAAATGTGGTGCAGAAGAAAAGTAAAATAGATTGGACAAATATTTTAAGGTTTGACCACTGATCGGTGAAAATGGAAAAATCACAAATCTTTAGTGCAGGAACGTTCGATAATGTCGGACCTTGAAACCAACTTCGTAACCACCACTTAACTTGTGACGTCATAGTTTCCATTAATTCCTTTTTAATTAAATAGAGTCATAATCTTTGATAAATTACTTTAATTCTCATTTACATACATCTGCTTAACACATTCACCATCAATAGAAAATATATTATTTTAATTTCTCAGCGAAATCTGAAGATCGTCGATGGCGGCTCTCGAAATCTGCGTGAAGGCTGCCGATACTGCTCCTGATGTTCTCGGTGACTGTATGTCTTCTCCCCCCCCCCCCCCCCTCTCAGAGATCATCGTTTCTTTGTTTCGTTATCTTTTACATCAAGCTTTGAGATACTAGGGTTTTGAAATCTGATCAAACGAATGCGTTTGATTCTTTTTCTTGTTCCAGGCCCTTTCAGCCAACGTGTTCTTCTGACCCTCGAAGAGAAGAAACTTCCTTACAAGATCCATCTGGTTAACGTCTCCGACAAACCCCAATGGTTAGTTTCTGTGAAAACTATGATTTGATTTAGCGATGTTATTTGATTTAGCAGATAGTGTTTCTTAGGACACAAGTTTCTGTAATGATAGGTTTTTAGACATTAGCCCGGAAGGCAAAGTCCCGGTGATGAAGCTTGACGGCAAATGGGTGGCTGATTCAGACGTCATTGTCGGGATCCTCGAGGAGAAATATCCAGAGCCTTCTCTCAAGACTCCTCCTGAGTTCGCCTCTGTTGGATCAAAAATCTTTGGTGCTTTTGTGACTTTCTTGACAAGCAAAGACCCCAATGACGGTTCCGACAAGGCTTTGGTTGTCGAGTTAGAAGCCCTGGAGAGTCACCTTAAGTCGCGTCCCGGTCCTTTTGTAGCTGGTGAGAAACTTAATGGGGTTGATCTGAGTTTAGCCCCGAAGCTTTACCATCTTGAGATCGCTCTTGGTCATTACAAAAAATGGTCCGTCCCTGAGAGCTTGGTTAATGTTCGTAGCTACGCCAACGCTTTGTTCTCTAGGGAGTCTTTCGAGAAAACCAAAGCTAAGAAGGAGTTTGTGGTCGCGGGTTGGGCATCTAAGGTGAACAAGTGATGCGTGGATGGATCCATGTTATGTTGCGTACAAGTACTATTACTAATTATCAAATAATGAAATGAGCAAAACTCTTGTGTTATCAACCAATAATGATGCAATAAACAATCATGTCCTTTTGATATTAGATATGTCTTATTCAATTTAGTACGTACTATTACAATCTCTCATTAAAGTAGTAAATAAATTCTTGCTACAAGGTGAAAAATGATTTGTTTTCTCAGACAAACTGGCTAAGATACTCATCGACGCTTGTGTACTTGACATCAGGATAGAGCTGAGAAGCTTCCACTCCAAAGGAAGGCTCTATTGTAAACCAGGTTTGATCTCCTTTCACAAAAATGGCATGATTCAAAGCTAACAAAAGATCAAGAGGATGGGGAGACTCTGCAGCAACGTTACAAAAGTATTAGCGAACATGTGATCATTATTGTCGTCAAGAAAAGATATATATGCATATTGCATTAAACTCACGTGGGATTTTCTTGAGGAGTTCTTCCTCTGAAACGTAAGTCTTCTCCAGAGTTTTACCAATCTTGCTTTCCCACAAGGCGACGACGTCGTTTTGTGAAACAATGTTCTTTGGAGGGTTGATGTAGATAGTCTTGTTGAGAGTCCTTGGATCATCAACGGCTCTCATGGTGTATGCAGCAATGTCTTCCTCTTTGTTTAGAATAGCTGCATTTTCATTTAAAACAAATCAGATAATTTCTCTCATTTTTTTTTTCTCTTTTAATCATGTGTCAAAAGCATGATTATTACCTTTAGCGTTACCATCACCATAGATGGTGACTTTGTCTCTAGGAGGAGAAGTGAGTCTCGTTTCACATTGAGCTAATGTAGCTAAGAAATAGCCATCAAAGCAATTGTTGATAACGTATGTGTATGGTACACCTGCAGCTTCAACAGCACGGCGGACATCAGCCTTCATGACGAACTCTGACTTTGCTGGTCCAATCGCCACCGTTCGGTCTACATCGTTGCCAAACTCAGAAGGCAAGAATCTCTGTAAACATTTTTAAAGTAAATAAGCATATGTTATTAATTTATATCCTGGACTTTCTCATAAATTAAAAAATAACACTTTATAGAAACATATTATTGTATATTGTTTTTTCAATCTTGAGCTAAATAAAAAAACACTGACCTTAATATGCTTGCCAGATTCTTTAATAGCAGAGAGGATATTGAGTTGGTTCATAAGTTGAGAGAGACCAACGGTGGAGATGACTACATCAACGTGTTGAATGGCCTTCACTAAGCTCTCCTTGTCGCTTAAATCTCCCTGAGTATGATTGAATAATGTAAATGTTTATGCATCTTCTAAAAAAAATTATATATCCTTCAAATCTGAATTTCAATACGATGATTTTGACATGGAAAACTATGCGTTTAAGGTCCATAATAAGAAAAACATTCGATTTGCTACGTACATTTAGTATGGTGACGCCAAGATCTTTGAAATTCTGGACGATTTTGCCCTTGGCTGGATCGGAGAGAGAGGCTTCTCTGACGAGAGCGAATGTTTGGTGGCCGGATTTAGCGCTGCCTTCTACGATGAACTTTCCGATGTAACCGGTTCCTCCGATCACCAGAATCTTGCTTTTCTCCGTGGCCATTGATGTTGTGTTGTTTAGTAAAATAGTTTTTGAATTGTTTGGTCACTTTCAGGCCGTCGGATGAATGTATTATATAGGAACACGCGGGTGAGTTTCGGAAACTACGGAAATGACCTTTGTCTGAAGAGTCTCTGGTTTTGACTTTTATTAGTCTTTTTGGCTGCTTTTCCTTTCTTCCGATTCATACGTCACGCCCTGCGATTGATTGTTCTATCTTAACTTTGAAAAAAATATTTATGGATAGTATTTTGCTTATTCAATTATCCATTTTTTCATAAAAATATTTAAAACTTTGAAATTACTCTTTTTTAGAATACCAAAAAAATTGCGAGTGATTTCTATTTTTGATGCAGTACTAATTCGCTTATTTTTATTTTTTTTTAAATACTCCTTTCTAGAACACCACGGTCAAAAAAGCATTGCGAGAAATTTCCATGTATTGGTCAAAGCTTCTAGATGACACCAAGAGTCAAAAGACTCTTTTGATGGTACAAATCAAGACATGACATGGGCTTCAAGGAAAGCCACCTAGAAAATATTTACGTTCAATGGGCTGCGATTCATTGTACGGAAACAAGTAAACCTCACACTCCATTTTATTGAACAAATATAAATTGGTCAATTGGAGGAGCATTCCATATAAAACACATGGTCAAATGCTCTATATATCTTTGTCTTTACAAGTAAACCGCCAACCATGTCTCCGGGGTTTCAAGGTAGTGTCCGGCTCACTCGACTCTGCAGGTAACCCTCTCAAGCATCTACTCTTCACCCTCGGCTCATTCCTCAATTTTTTTTGGTAACGTCTCATTCCTTAACTTATTACGTAACAATAAGTACATAACAAAATTAGGTCTTCTCTATGTTATTTTCTCAATCTCAATCAATCATTGAGTTGCATATTGACATAGTCTTATAAAAGACATACAATTGATGTTTACAAACTCGTATAAATTCTTTGACCATTATTTTACACTGAAGTTTCTCGGTTTCTTTCTCTTCTGTGTTTTTTCCTGAGCTGTTTTATAAGAAGGCAACTGAGGACATAGATGAAGAAGCTGCAATGGCCGCAACATTCCTTTTAACTGACAGAGGCACCTTGGGATTTGTTTCTAGAGACGTGGCCGGCTTTGAGGCCTGAGCGATCCCTCCAGGACGACTGGACAAGGAGGAGGGCGTAGGTGCTACATGACCTACGCTGTAGTAAATGTTAAAATGGACTATACGTAGTTCTTTTGCTGTTTCTAAAATGCGAGTCGAATCTACTAATTACCAAGATTCTCCATTCAAAAGAAAATAACTAGGACTAAAAAAATTTCTATAATTAACCAAATGAACTAATGAAATTGGACAACTCTATCGTCATTTTCATTAGACATGAATTTATTTATTTATCCGGTCGACATGAGGTATTTAAAACAGAAAATAGATTAGATTTGGATATAAGAATTTTATCACAAAAGGAAACGATAATATCCCTTATGTCCTAATTATTCTTCTGCATCAAAGTTTTGGTGGTTCTTGTAAAAATGCTTGTCATTCAGATGGGTATCTTCCACTACATCACACATAAAGTCATTAGATTCAAGGTCCAGGAGAATACAATTGTTTATATCATTTTGAATTGGTGATAATTTTAAATGAATATGCTTTTTAGAAGAAAAAAAGATCCACGAACTCTGGTTATGAAGATGATGATGACGACACCGAATCCTTTATTTGTTCTATTTTACGCATTTTGGATTTTTTTTTTCATTATTAGTTGATGCTGATAATATAATTTAAACTATCATATCTTGATATTTTGTAATATGCTGGATATCTATAATTAATGGTAAATTTACGCAATTTCTGTCTACTAGATCACTTTCTCCCACAAAATTAGTCAGAGACGATGCTCAAATAATGATGGCTATTGGCTTATCATTATTCAGTTATAAGCATTTTTGGATCGACGATTAAGCTTTGCAGGATATAAATATTGGCGTATATACAATTTTCTTTTAATGGGCCAATCGTCTCCATGTCAAAACCTATAATGTCATCGATATATATTATACGTCCACTATGATTATCTACTAATCTTATATATTAAAACAGAAGTCATGACTTCTCATCTATGTGTGATTTTTAAAATAATGGACTACTTGCTAGAATTGGACTCATTACATTTTCAATCATTAATAATTGTTATATCAAATAAATCAAAGATTATTAAATACACATATCCAATGTTTTCTATATAACTTATCTAAATCTAAATGAACTATTTTTGCTGCTACATACTTGTGAATGAGGCTGCACGTACGTTTTCAATAAGTCAAAACAGACATATTGATTTATAACATATAAAAAAATCAAGAGTGCTTTTGTTTCTCAATATTAATCAATCTATGGTTTCTCAATGAAAGATCTATAGCTCGATAAAACTCAATATGTAGTCTCTGATTTGTGATCAAAATGAAGTTTGTGTCAAGTTTTGCATTCATAGAATTATACCCATATTATCATACATCTTTTGTGTTCGTTGCATTCAATGAAACAGGAGATAATATTTTGAAAAAGGTAGCTTTATACAATTACGTATATTTTGTGATTTCCAATTTTTTACTGAAGATTATTTGATCATAAGCTCTGTACATATGTTGATAATTTAGAAAACACATGTTGACTTGGAGAAGATGAAGTTTGCTGGGTTTTTACTTCATTAATAATATAACAATATCTACATCTATTATATTAAAATATAAATTAATTAAAATTAATTGCTATTCGGTTATAACTAATCAACATAATATATCTAATTCCTAATAGAAGATATATAATTTTCGTCTTTTTAATAAAATGCAGAATATTCTATGCATCTATTTTTAAGCTTAGAGATTAAATTCACATATTTATTGTTGCAATGAATCTATAAAATGTTTCTTTTATTTTCGAAACTGAATCACCTTAAATGGGACAGCTGTACATATCTATGGCGGATTTATCGTATCGTTGGAGGAATCGGTGCTAGGTTACAGAGGAAACGGACGTGACGATGTAAATCAACGACAATACACCCAATACACGTTATTTTCTCGGACAAAAATTAGTTCTCATAAAATTGGGCTTACAAGACTTTTGTGGGCTATCAATAATTATACTTTAGCAAATAGATGATCCATTGGCCCGATAGATAGTATAATTGATTTTTGTAGATAGTATATTAGATATACATAATATTAATGTTTTTATAGTATACCTCCATATTTTAATTAATTACATATTTCTCAATGTAAACTTATAATTTAAAAAAACATTATACTATCCAAAATCATAATTGTCTAACACTGATTAATCTATACTATCTTAAACGGATGAAAGCAAATTTAAAACAATATATGGTGTATTTTTAAAATTAAACAAAACTAAATTTTTAAATATTTACTCAATAATATAAATATATGAATCTAATAATTTATTATAAAAACCTTATAAATTTGTGAAATGTTTTGATATCTTTGAAAATGACAATAAAACATGATTTTTAAATCTTTATACTATTTCAATAATGAAATAATAATCTAAACTAATATAGATACAATTACATGTGATAGTTTGAAACAATTTATTCAATTTAAGAAAATATATATAGTAAATTATTATGTTTTAAAATTAATAGACACACCTCATATATATAATAATATATAAAAACAAAATCATGAAAAGGATGTTTATATAAAATAAACAAAAACAAACACTCGCGGTTGTGCAATTCCAGATTTAGTCTTATATATTTAAAGAGGAGTCATGATTTCTCATGTGTGATTTTTAACTAAATAGACTCTTACTAGATTTCATAACTTTAAAATTGTGTATTTTTTATTCAACTATACATTTTATTTTAGATTAACAATAAAAAAAATTAATTAAAATCAGTAGCTTCCCATTATTTTTGGAATTTCATAAATAAGAGTAACAATATATTGAATATTTGAACTATTTTAATTATATTTAATATATATATATATATATATATATATATATATATATATTAACAGTTTCGAAAAATCTGTTTAAAATGTGTTAACAAGAACTTATTTTTCAAAAATTATATGTAAATATTCTAACTAATTTCATAATTAGTTTTTAAATATTATTATACCCTAATATATTCAATTATAGTTTATGAAAAAATGAATATTCTATCTTATTTTTATCAATTATATAATCAAAATCAATCATATTAAAAGAAAATTATTATGTTGATCTAAATATTTTAACAATATATTCATTTGCAAAAAAAATAATTTCAATAATTTCTTAATTATAAATGAAATATAATTTTACATTAATATAGGGATGGAACAGATCGGGTATCCATGATATTTTATGGTATCCGGATCCGGATTCGTATCCGGCGGATCCATGTTTTTGCTATCCTTATCCGGATCCGGGGTTCTCGGATATCCGAATCCGGATTTGGATCCTTAAAATAAATAAAAAATATTAGAACATATAAAATATTAGCAATAACTGAAAAAAATAAGAATATGTACAATCTTTTTTAATTATAACTATGTATACTATAACAAAGTTAGTATAAATTTATACTAAATAAAATTCCTATTTAAAAATTATCAATAACAATTCCTATTTTTATCAATAAAAATATACTAAATAAAATTAGTCATAACTTCTAATTCATGTGTGATTTAATAAAATGGACCATCTACTAGAGTTGGTCCTATCTTACTTTAATCATCATTAATTTTCATATTAGATAAAATACATTACATTATTCAATCATTAATAACTTTGATATTATACAAAAGATAATAACTTCCCAATATTTTAGGATTTCATAAATAAAATTAACATATATTGAATCCAACTTATATTTAAATCATATATATATATTAAAATTTTGAAAAAACATCTGTTTAAGAAGATTTTAACAGATATTAATTTTCAAAAATTATATGTAAATATGTTAATTAATTTCGTGATGGGAAATTTCCAGTAATACCATTTTCAAGATATCACTTTTCAATTATACACTAACCAACTATACCACCAGATTTTTAATGAGTAAAATACTATTGTACCCCTAATTAATTAAACATAAAACTAATATTCTCCATCTCTCATCTCTCTCGAGAAGAAAGCCACCACCGTCATCGTCATCTCCATCTCCTCCTCCCTCTGTTTCACCTCCTTCAACTAGGAAATCTACCCCTGAATTTCCGTTTTATCAGCATAATTGTTTCAGCGCTCTCCTCTTAGCGATGGTTCTCAGATTCTTCTCTCTCTCTCTTTTCCTCTTCCTCAGCGTCGATTCGGATTCCGGCTACAAGTCTGCTTCCGCCGCCGAAGAGGTGTGTTATACACTGTATCAATTAGGTGCTCTTCTTGATTTAGATTCAGAATTGGGATTTTTTAATGTCTTTGGTGGTTATGATGGTGTGTGATAGATAACGTATGTAAGTGTGGGTACTCTCACGATGTGCCGTACGGATCCGGCAGTACTCATCATTCAGTCACTGATTTTCCAGGCGTCGTTGATTCCAACAGCTACTAGGTACTTCCTTTGCTCCTTTACTACTATACAGAAGATCATTTTTGTTTTTTGTGTCTTTGGATAGAAGTTAGAACAACACATTAACCTTGCAATTTGATATTTGAAGTTATGGTTTAATGAGTAATGATGGATCGATGGAGTAATGGAGCTGACTCTTTTTTTTGGTAGATTGTTAAACCTGTGCCTGGGACAACAGCCAAGCAAGGTGGACACGCAAGAGGATTAGTTCAAGAGGATATTAACTTATAGAGAAATAGTAGTATGAGGATAATATTAAAGTGGGTCTATATGTGAATTGTGAAGTACTGTTCTGGTTTCAACTGAAAATTGCATTCTGCTTCTTGCTAACCCAATTGTCTTGGTGCAGGTTAACTGCTTTGGAGATGATTCAAATTCCGATACTGGGGATCACTGGAAGTAATAATCCCTTTTTGATACTCATCTAAATATTTTGTGTGTGTTGTATCCACATAAAAGCTCACCACACTCACACACCTTACGATCTGTTTCATAGGCTTATAATCGAAGGTAGCGGGAAGACATGGAAACAAGACCAAAGAGTCGAACTTCAACACATTCAATGCTAAAACTTTCTGATGCTGCTAGGACAGAACAAGGAGAAGATGATGCAAGCTGAAACTTTCTGTTCTAATGACAAGATAAGACACATCATGGTACTCAGACAGTGGAAGAGTTTTGTGAAGATGTTGATCTTGATTGGAGTGATCGACACATTCTTATAGCTGAGACGAATTGGCCAGGGATCTCTGTTATTGGTTAAAATAACCTTTGTAATTTATAAAGCCTTATAAAAGACTATGAATCATTTATAGTGACTTTATAAATATTTATAAATTACCTGTACACTAATATAAATAGATTATAAACTATATAAACAATTTACATATTTTTATAAACCTTCAATCTGATCTTGTTTGGTGCTACTGTGGTTGATGTATCTGCAGATATCTCATTGCTAACACAATCTGGCAAACAAAATTTGTTTTATGATCATTTATAATGGAGTATAAACTTTATAAATTAATTTTATAAACCCTTATAAATTATTATACAAACCATTATAAATAATTTTATAAGTCTTTTTAAATTGTTATAGATTCTTTTAGTTGATTTATAAACTTATACAACTCTTATAATATTCCTTATAAATTAAATATAAGTTTTCATAAAGTTTTTATAAACCCTTATTAGTAGTATACATACCCTTTATAAATTATTTATAAACTTTCAAAACTTTCTTATAAACATTTATAAATGGTTTATAGATTTTATAATATGTTTTATATGCCTTTATAAATGGTTTATATACTCTTACAAATGATTTTACATATCCTTATAAAAAATTTATAATCCTTCATAATGGTGTATTAACTTTATAAATTGTTTTTATAAACTCTTAGAAATTATTTGCATACCCTTATAAACTGTTATAAATTATTATACAAATCATTATAAATTGTTTTATAATGCTTTCTAAATTGTTATAGAGTCTTTTAGTTGATTTATAAACCTATACAACTCTTATATTACCTCTTATAAATGATTTTATAAATTCTGATAAATAATGATTTTATAAACCCTTATAAATGACTGTATAAACCCTTATAAAAAATTTAAATATTCTTATAAATTATTTATAGACCCTTATAAAATCTAGTTGTGTTTAAATTAGACTTTTCATTTGACCATAATCTTATTTTATAAACTTATTAAACCCTTTATAAACCCTTATAAATTCGATATAAAATCTTTATAAACATCTTTAAACCCTTTCGGCTTAAAGCCAACACTTTGATACATAATATTAAATTCATAAAACTAAAGAACACGTGCAGGCTTTGTAAATAAATGATGATACGTGGCTGATTATGTAGCACATGCGGACAACAAGCAAGGTTCCACCGCTTCAGACTTTTGTAAATGGTTTTATAAACCATTATAAATACTTTTTTATTTCTTATCAATGATTCATAAATAATTATAAATGATTTACAAAGATTTTAAGAAATTATAAACACTTATAAATAGCTTTGGAAATATTTACTTATAACTTTGTGTAAGGATTTGTAAATTCTTCTAAATTATTTGTGTAAGGATTTGTATACATACCCTTTATAAATTATTTATAAACTTTCAAAACTTTCTTATAAGCATTTATAAATGGTTTATAGATTTTAGAATATGTTTTATATGCCTTTATAAATGGTTTATATACTCTTACAAATGATTTTACATACCCTTATAAAATTTTTATAATCCTTCATAATGGTGTATTAACTTTATAAATTGTTTTTTTAAACTCTTATAAATTATTTGCATACCCTTATAAACTGTTATAAATTATTATACAAATCATTATAAATTGTTTTATAATGCTTTCTAAATTGTTATAGACTCTTTTAGTTGATTTATAAACCTATACAACTCTTATATTACCTCTTATAAATGATTTTATAAATTCTGATAAATAATGATTTTAGAAACCCTTATAAATGACTGTATAAACCCTTATAAAAAATTTAAATATTCTTATAAATTATTTATAGACCCTTATAAAATCAAGTTGTGTTTAAATTAGACTTTTCATTTGACCATAATCTTATTTTATAAACTTATTAAACCCTTTATAAACCCTTATAAATTTGATATAAAATCTTTATAAACATCTTTAAACCCTTTCGGCTTAAAGCCCAACACTTTGATACACAATATTAAATTCATAAAACTAAAGAACACGTGCAGGCTTTGTAAATAAATGATGATACGTGGCTGATTATGTAGCACATGCGGACAACAAGCAAGGTTCCACCGCTTCAGACTTTTGTGAATGGTTTTATAAACCATTATAAATTCTTTTTTATTTCTCATCAATGATTCATAAATAATTATAAATGATTTACAAAGATTTATAAGAAATTATAAACACTTGTAAATAGCTTTGGAAATATTTACTTATAACTTTGTGTAAGGATTTGTAAATTCTTCTAAATAATTTGTGTAAGGATTTGTATACATACCCTTTATAAATTATTTATAAACTTTCAAAACTTTCTTATAAACATTTATAAATGGTTTATAGATTTTATAATATGTTTTATATGCCTTTATAAATGGTTTATATACTCTTTCAAATGATTTTACATACCCTTATAAAAATTTTATAATCCTTCATAATGGTGTATTAACTTTATAAATTGTTTTTATAAACTCTTATAAATTATTTGCATACCCTTATAAACTGTTATAAATTATTATACAAATCATTATAAATTGTTTTATAATGCTTTCTAAATTGTTATAGTTGATTTATAAACATATACAACTCTTATATTACCTCTTATAAATGATTTTATAAATTCTGATAAATAATGATTTTATAAACCCTTATAAATGACTGTATAAACCCTTATAAAAAATTTAAATATTCTTATAAATTATTTATAGACCCTTATAAAATCTAGTTGTGTTTAAATTAGACTTTTCATTTGACCATAATCTTATTTTATAAACTTATTAAACTTTTTATAAACCCTTATAAATTCGATATAAAATCTTTATAAACATCTTTAAACCCTTTCGGCTTAAAGCCCAACACTTTGATACACAATATTAAATTCATAAAACTAAAGAACACGTGCAGGCTTTGTAAATAAATGATGATATGTGGCTGATTCTGTAGCACATGCGGACAACAAGTAAGGTTCCACCTCTTCAGACTTTTGTAAATGGTTTTATAAACCATTATAAATACTTTTTTATTTCTTATCAATGATTCATAAATAATTATAAATGATTTACAAAGATTTATAAGAAATTATAAACACTTATAAATAGCTTTGTAAATATTTACTTATAACTTTGTGTAAGGATTTGTAAATGCTTCTAAATGATTTGTTAACTCTTATATAATCTGAATTTTATAAGGGTTTATAAGGGGTTATAAATTAAATAATATCTTTATAAAACTAGTATATCTGAGTTTTATAAAGGTCTATAAGAGGTTATAAGTTATATAATCTTTTCATGAAGCTAGTATATCAACATTTTCATCTTTGAGTTTATATAATATTTTATAAGGGACCGGCTATAAACATTTATAAGTTCTTATTTATCAGTCTTTTCATCTCTAAGTTTATATAATCTGAGTTTTATAATAGTTTATAAGGGGTTATAAGTTATATAATCTCTTCATGAAACTAGTATATCTGAGTTTTATAGAGGTTTATAAGGGGTTATAAGTTATATAATATCTTCATGAAACTAGTATATCTGAGTTTTATAAAAATTTATAAGGGGTTATAAGTTATATAATCTCTTCATGAAACTAGTATATATGTGTTTTATAAAGGTTTATAAGGGGTTATAAGTTATATAATCTCTTCATGAAACTAGTATATATGTGTTTTATAAAGGTTTATAAGGGGTTATAAATTATATAATCTCTTCATGAAACTAGTATATATGTGTTTTATAAAGGTTTATAAGGGGTTATAAGTTATATAATCTCTTCAGCTGTTTTCAGTCTTAGGCTGCTGCAGTACCAACTATCTCTTTGTCCAAGACACTAGAAGAAGATGGTTCAGAGATGGTGGCAACAGTGGTAAATCTTTCACGTTTTGTGTTTGGCATAGTTCAGCTCTGCCTTATGAGAAATAGAGTGACGTGGAGGAGACACAAGACTGATAATTTTGAGCATGTTTCAGCATGTACACAGTGGATTGAGTTGAATTTTGCAAATACAAACTCTATTGGAACTAGATTCAAATGATTTACAAAACTTTATAAATTAGTTTATAAATATTTATAATTAACTTATAGACTGCAGTATTTTATAAAGTGTTATAAATCAATTTATAAACTTGTACGAATCAATTTATACATTCTTCTAAATCAAAATAAAATATCTTTTAGTTAAATCATATAAGCTTTTATATACAATATATTCTCTTATATTATTATTTATATACACTAGTAAACCCTTATAAATTATTATACAAAGCATTATAAATTGTTTTATAAGGCTATCTAAATGGTTATAAACTCTTTTAGTTGATTTATAAACCTATACAACTCTTATAAATATTATACAAAGCACTATAAATTGTTTTATAAAGCTTTCTAAATGGTTATAGACTATTTTAGTTGATTTATAAACCTATACAACTCTTATAACACCCTTTATAAATTGAATATAATCTTTCATAATATTTTTATAAATCATTATTAATAGTACACATACTACTTATAAATTATTTATAAACTTTCATAACTTTCTTATAACATTTATAAATGATTTATAGATTTTTTAACTTGTTTTATATGCATTTATTAACGGTTTATATACTCTTACAAATAATTTTACATACCCTTATAAGGCTTTGTAAAGAGATGATGATACATGGCAGATTACGAGGCACATGCGGACAGCAACCAAGGCTCCACCACTTTAGAAATTTTACATACCCTTATAAATTATTTTATAATCCTTTATAATGTTGTATAAACTATTTTTATAAACATGTATACATTATTATACAAACCATTATAAATTGTTTTATAAGGCTTTCTAAATGGTTATAGACTCTTTTATTTGATTTATAAATCTGTACAACTCTTATAATGCCCCTTATAAATTAAATATAATCTTTCATAAAGTTTTTATAAACCCTTATTAATAATATACATACCCCTTATAAATTATTTATAAACTTTCATAACTTTTTTATAAACATTTATAAATGGTTTATAGATTTTATAACTTGTTTTATATGCATTTATTAATGGTTTATATACTCTTACAAATAATTTTACATACCTTTATAAAGCTTTGTAAAGAGATGATGATACGTGGCAGATTCTGAGGTATATATGGACAACAATTAATGCTCCACCGCTTCAGAAATTTTAAATACCCTTATAAATTGTTTTATAATCTTTTATAATGGTGTATAAACTTTATAAATTATTTTTATTTTTATAAACCCGTGTACATTATTATACAAACAATTATAAATTGTTTAATAAAGCTTTCTAAATGGTTATAGACTCTTTTAGTTGATTTATAAATCTATACAACTCTTATAATACCCCTTATAAATTGAATATAATCTTTCATAAAGTTTTTATAAACCCTTATTAATAATATACATACCTCTTATAAATTATTTATAAACTTTCATAATTTTCTTACAAACATTTATAAATGATTTATAGATTTTATAATTTGTTTTAGATGCATTTATTAATGATTTATATACTCTTACAAATAATTTTACATACCTTTATAAGACTTTGTAAAGAGATGATGATACATGGCAGATTCCAAGATACATGTGGACAGCAATAAAGGCTTCACCGCTTCAGAAATTTTAAATACTCTTATAAATCACTTTATAATATTTTATAATGGTGTATAAACAATATAAATTATTTTTATAAACCCGTATACCTTATTTACATACCCTTATAAACCCTTATAAATTATTATACAAATTATTATAAATTATTTTATAAGACTTTCTAAATGGTTATAGACTCTTTTAGTTGATTTATAACCCTATACAACTCTTATACATTAGACAAGAACTTGACGCGTTCATTGTCTACTAAAGTTCCTTTGAACAATGCAAGCTTGCCCTTGTTTTCTAGCAGCTTTAGTTTATTTATAAGAATCTATAAACAAATTGGTTACATACACTTTATAAAAGGTTTATAACCTCTTCATAAATGATTAATAAACCGTTATAAATGATTTCTAAACTTTATAAAACTTTTATGAACTTTTTAAATGTTTTATAAACCCTTATAAATTATTTACATATCTTTATAAACCTTATAAATTACTTAATAAACCTTATAAATCGTCTTATAAGCTCTTCTAAATGGTTATAGATTCTTAAATTGGCATAATTTAAAAAAAAAAACTCAAATTGAAACAGATGTCAACATACAAAAAATAAAAAACATAATGAAAGCGGTGAGATGAGACACACGTCAAAGAGAAAAGTCTTGCTTGGAACAGGTCAATCAACACATGTTTGCTTATGAAGATACGGCGAGATTGGCAATTCAGAAACCTTTCTCTGTCACGATGTTGCTAGCACTTCCACAACTCCTCCAATCTCTGTTAAATCTTCAAGCTTCAAACTTCAAATACCAATTAATATTGATTTATAAACAATATAAAATATGTGGTATCATTATAACTTTCACTCCAATGATATTTTAGTGAGAAAATAAGAGTTTTATAAAGTTTTATAAAACATTAGCTAACTTATACATGATTACGTGTCTTTACAGCGTGCAAGATCAAGTCTGCATCTCCAGCAACAAAAGTCTGCCGAACGAGCTCCTCATTCCATATTGATGACCCCGAAATTAACAAGCTCAAATTTTATAAAGTTAGCAAAAAATTTATAAGCAGTTAGAAAACATTTATAAACTTTTCTAAATTATGTCTAAACTATTGTACATGATTTTTATGTATTTACACCCTTTTATAAATGAGATCAACATTCAAGTCCACAACAATGTTTGTGCTTTCATAATCCCAAACATTAATACTATGTTTGTTAACACACATCCAATATCTATTAGAGCTAGCTTCAAGAGAGTAAAGTTTCAAGCACCTTCACTTTTGTGAATCTTCTTTTCGGCATACTTGGTCTTTGAAGCTTGTACACTTGCAGAGATGAAATTGAAAACAACCAAAAACAATGAATGTAAACAAAATATGAATCTTAAACAAAAATGATTCAAACTTTACAGATTTATATGACTCTCATTCAATTGCCTCTCGAAAATCAAAACTGAGTTTGTTGAAATAACCGACTCATTGAGAACTTCTCTGAAAGTTGTACGGAACAAAGACGACAACACTTTCACTAATCAATAAAAAAACCATAAATTGACAAATTGAGAAGAAAGAGTGAATCAAACTTTCGTAATTCCTAGCAGAAAGATCGATTGATACGAAGACACAAAGACAGACACGGCGAAGCTCATGAATACGGCAACGGCGAGGCTCGAAGAAGAGGCGATCGTGATGCTTGAAGAAGACGGCGACCACGAGGCTCGAAGAAAACAGCGACCGCCAGGCTCGAAGAACGACGGCGACGGCGCAGCTCGATGAAGACGACGACGGCGAGACTCGATGAAGATGACGACGGCGAAACTCGATGAAGACGACGACAAACTCGATGAGAAAAATAAGAGATAAATTAAAAAGGTTAGTCTAGTCATTTGGCTATTAGTGATTTAGGTATTTATGAAAATGTCATTCTAGCAAAGGTAAACATAAAAAGTGGTACAATGAATGTGGTAAAGTTGAAATTTTCCCTTTCGTGATTAGTTTTGAATATACTATACACTAATATATTCAGTTATTGTTGACAAAATGGAAAATAAATATTCTATTTTTTTTTATCAATTATATAATTAAAATAAATCATATTAAAAGAAAATATTATGTTGACCTAAATATTTTAACAATATATTAATTTTCAAAAAATTTATGTAAATATTCATTAATTTTTTAATTAGCAATGAAATATTTGCAATAATATATATATAGTTAATATTTATATAATTTTAAATAAAAATTCTATCATACACTTATATATTTTATAATAATAACTATACATGTTAAAATAAAATTATTATATTGAACTACATATGAAAAAGTTATATTAAAGTGATATATTATAAATTTTATTTTTATACATATAAAATATTTATGTTAACATAATAATTTGATGAAAGACTACAATACATGTATAAAAACAAAATATATTAGATTTTTTATATACAATAATATATTATGTAAATGAAGAAATGTAAAAATATTACTAAAATGAAATACAGTTTTATTGGACGGGTAAAAATTTAACATAAACTAAATACAAAATAATTATCAGATATGTTTTTCATGCCATATTAATTTGTTTAATAATTAAATACAAATACAATAATATAAATATATAATAAGAAGAAAAAAATACATGTGGTGGTTTTTTTTGTCATCAGCACATGTGATGGTTTTAAACATTTTACAACATATAAACTAAAAATTATTATATTTGAAATTCTTAAAGAAACATTTAATATTAGACTAAAACTAGATAATGATCTAAAATAAATATATATACAAAGAAAATTAAATGTTTAATTAAATTAAAAATAATACCCGCACGGTTGTGCGGGTCGAAATCTAGTATTTTCTTAAATCTATCATTCACAACACGAACTATAATAGATGGCTTACGCGACTATATCGAGAACTGTGAAATAATAGATATGTATATAAGAAAACAAGTAGTGGCGTATTAATATTAACATAGCATCGTGATAATTTTTGCCTATAATAAGTATATTAGGCCAAGTTGTTCAACTTACCAACTTCAACCCTACGTTTTAAACTGGTTGTCGATATAATCGCTCGGTTCAATAATTTTGCTTAAAGGTGGCAAGCTTATAGCTAACATATTAGTATTCTTTTGCAATTAAAACAAGATATATAACACTTCCATCGAAAAATTGATACATATATATATATATATATAAATATATAACATCATCATACTATTATTTTTTATTATTATCCAAAAGACATAGTATATAAGAAAACATTACACCATAGTGTTACGATTGACTTTTTGTAGACCACATATATGGACGTTAATATGTCACAAAATGTATCTTATTTTTATATAAACTTGACTAGTTAAACATGAAAAGAATAATAACATAAACAAAAACGGAAAAACTCTCCAACTTGCAGAATCTAAGAACTCCCTTTTTCCTCCTTATAAGGAACCCTCCTCTCTCGCCATTCTTCTTATAGCAACTTTTACATTCACTCTCTCATCAAATAATATTAATGGCGTCAAACTCTAGAAGCTCGAGGTCGACATGGACGTTCCAACAGAACAAGATGTTCGAGAGAGCCTTGGCAGTTTACGACGAGGACACACCGGACAGATGGCGCAATGTGGCAAACGCTGTCGGAGGGAAATCTGTAGAGGAAGTAAAGCGTCACTATGACATCCTCGTCGAAGATCTCATCAGCATAGAAACTGGTCGTGTCCCTTTGCCCAATTACAAGACCCACGAATCTAACTCAAGAGGCATCAAGGACTTCAACGCGAGGTATATCTATATATAATAGATACTTATATTTGTTTCACTTTTAACATGCCAATGATTTGTATTTTCAGATAGATTAATAATGAACGTTGGAATACGGATCTTATGGTCTTGTTTTGGATTCGTTTACATGTTAAATATTGTGCTTAGATCTTAACAACACAACACTATAGATTCTTTTCTATCAAACATTTAAAAACGATAAAAAAAACCTTTAAAAACGAAAAAAATTCACTTATTATAATTTACAAGAAACTATGTCATACGAAAACTTAAATAACACTGTTTGTTAAATGTAAATGCAAAAATTTTGACTTAAATGTTATTGTAGTACAAAGTACAAACACACAAATTAACACACCAACGGAAAATGGTTACCTGAAAATTAATCTATATTTGTTATTATATTATTTTTTAAACATCAATATTTGTTATTATTGATCACTTGCAAATTGTCTTGAAGCTCATAACATTATCTAATGATAAGATGGACATAAATAGAT
Source organism: Hirschfeldia incana (assembly GCA_026261945.1). Classification (NCBI taxonomy): domain Eukaryota; kingdom Viridiplantae; phylum Streptophyta; class Magnoliopsida; order Brassicales; family Brassicaceae; genus Hirschfeldia; species Hirschfeldia incana. The sequence continues at coordinate 496,088 of JABCMI010000124.1, read as the reverse complement.
ATATTGGTTATTTCTATTTCTGTACATGGTCGGTAGTCGGCATATCGAGTGTTTATTAATATTACAAGCTGTTAATTAAGCAACACTCGAGGTTGGGAAACCTTTAACTAAACTAACCATATATGTATTCAAGTTGCTAATTAAATATGTGGTTGGAATCTAATCAACATGCTTGGACGAGCGATAATTTAATCACACATGCCCTTGTTTATACTGTGTTTTTTTACAGGCTCGTGAAGAATTTGAAGATCTAATGAAGTTTATTGTGTTGAATTGTAAAGACTTGGAAGAATCACATATTCTCCTGTCTACTGATTTCTGATCGTGTATTGATTATTTTCATATTTGTCTTTGTAAGATGTACTATAATTGAAGAACTGAAACTTGGTTAAAGATTTTAATGATGATAAATCAAGTAGAGAGTATAAGTATATAATAAACCTTTGAAACCCGACAAGAGTATTGTGTTTTCCTATTTTAGTAAATGGGGGAGAGTGATTTATATAAAAAGCGTGCCAAAAGAAGTATACAACAACATGGTGGCAAACTGGCAATTGTCTTTAATTAAGCAAAATTGATCTTCATAATCAATACTTTTAGTTAAAATTAAAATGTATTCCGAAGGATATTCTGATGCTTATCCGGTCTACTACGACGTGGTTATTGATCAAGCGAGTTCTATAGCTTAGTTTATCTATTTTGCTGTCTCCTCTAAAATTTTATATGGCCGATATATATTAAATAATATTGATTACCCTGTCAAATGTAAATAAATCAAAATTTTCATTAAATGTAAATATCAATTATTATCATCATCTATTATATTAAAACAGAAGTCATGACTTCTAATTCATGTGTTATTTTTAATAAAATGGACTATAACTAGAATTAGTCACATGAAAATTTCAACCATCATTAATATTTATATTAAATATAATGTACTACATGATTCTATCATTAATAACCTTAATATTATATAAAAAACAATAACTTCCCAATATTTTAGGGATTTCATAAATAAGAATATCAATATATTAAATTCAACTTATATTTAAATCATATATATATATATATATATCGAAATTTCGAAAAAATGTTTATAAATATTTTAACACAACTTAAGTTTAAAAATTATATGAAAATACTTTAACTAATTTCATTATTAGTTTTGAAATAGTATTATACACTAATATATTCAGTTGTTGTATACACAATGAAAAAAAAATATTTTATCCTTTTTTATCAATTATACAATCAAAATAAATTATACTAAAATAAAATTATTATATGTATCTAAATATTTTTAACAATATATTAATTTTCAAAAAAGAATATATGTAAATATTTCACTAATATCGTAATTAGCAATGAAATATTATTATGCAATATTTAAAGGGCAGATAAAAATTCAACATAAATTAAATACAAAATAATTATTAAATATTTTTTTCATGCACATATTAATTTGTTTAAAACTAAAGACAAATACAATAATATAAATATATAATAAAAAGAAACAAATACATGTGATGGTTTTAGAAATTTTACAAGACGTAAACTATAAATTATTTTATTTGAAATATTTAAAGAAACATTAAAATATATGACTAAAATTAAATCCGAAATAAATATATGTACATATAATACTAAAACTTTAATTAAATTCTTTATAATATTAATATATGAAATTATAAATGTAAATTTTTTAACAATCTTATTTAGTGAAAAAACACATTATCTTTGCAGATGATAATATATTAATATTTTACCAAATTCTATTTCTATTTATTATTTATTCAGTAATCTATTATATTAAAAGAGAAGTCATAACCTTAGATTCATGTGTGATTTTTTTTACAATGGACTCTTACTAGAAATTACTTACCATTTATTTATTAAGATATTATGGGTTAGTAATATATCATTCATAATATAACAATCAGATCCTATAAAACTGGCAGTGGTTTTGAAACACAATTTTGATTCCTTAATTAATTATAAATGATTTGATTTAACTAAACCAACGTCATGCAATAAATATGTTGAGTGTTGACCCATTGAACTAAACCAACCTCATGCAATACTTACCAAATTTACTAACATAACCTATCCATTTATATAATTCATGTAATAAAAAAATCATCTCTTATATGAAACATTTGTAGACAGATCATACAGTCGGTTCGTCATTAACAACTCGACCATCTCACCTAAAATGATCCATAAAACCTACGTTTTAAAGGCTGTAGACTTACACATCTATTCTATTTCACGTGTGATTTGAAAATTGATCTATTTTTATTAAATATATTTTAAAAAGACTAATAATATATATTAGATTTTTTATATACAATAATGTATAATGTAAATGAAGAAATGTAAAAATATTACTAAAATGAAATCCAGTTTTAAAGGACGAGTAAAAATTTAACATAAAATAAATATAAAATAATTATCAAATATGTTTTTTCATGTCATATTATTTTTTTAATAACTAAATACAAATACAATAATATAAATATATAATAAGAATAAAAATACATGTGGTGTGTTTTTTGTCATCAGCACATGTGTTGGTTTTAAACATTTTACATTATATAAACTAAAAATTATTATATTTGAAATTTTTAAAGAAACATTTAATATTAGATTAAAACTAAATAATGATCTAAATAAATGTATATACATAGAAAATTAAATTTTTAATAAAAATAAAAATAAAACCGCACGGTTGTGCGGATCGAGATCTAGTTTACATATTATTTAAGAAACATTTCAAACCTTTTAAGTTATGACCCGTGTGATTTTTGGAATCTTTAGAAAAAATAAGTTGATTCATTTCAATTTAGAGTATTTGTTTCCATTAAACTAATCAGAAAATTAATTATTAATGTATAGAAAATATACTTACTTCTCTCCTTAAATAAAAGATATAGAATTACCTAATTTGATAAAAATCTATGTAAAATTAGTAATTTTAAATGAAAAAGATTTGATAATAATTTGTATATCTTCTATCATTTTGTTTAATTTATATTATTAAAAATAAATTAAACAATCATATTAACACATAATTTTTTATTTTAAAAATGGCAAGAAATTAATAAATCTGTTAAAAATCCATATTGAAAATTTTGTGACCAATGGTTTAATTTTTTTCTTTTATAAGAAGATACAAATATTCATAAAAGTCTATGAGCAGGAAGTTTTATTTAATATCTATTTATATTATATATATATATATATATATATATATATATTCATTGAGTTTGTAAAAATGATTATAAATTACTAAAAAGTATTAAAAGTTTCAGACTGATTTTTTTATCAAATTTAATTTTTTAAAATTTGTTCTAACATAAAAGTTTATAATAAAACCATATAAAAGAAAAAATAATTTAATAAATATTCATATTTAAAATATACTGTACGTCTATGTTAATATTATTAAAATCTAATTACATATTATATAAAAATGATTATTTATATTTATTTACTGAGTGAATGGTAATATTTTTTTGGTTTACATGTTCACACCAATTTAATTATATATGTAATAGTCGTCTCAATTATTTAAAATTATATACGTAATAATTGTCTCAATTATTTAATATATGAATTAATTTATTTTCTTTTTAATATGTAAAAGAACGTAAAAAATAAATTTGTAAAAATATTTTTATATATAACCCACACGACTTAACCTAGTTATTATTATTATCATAATAAAGTTGGCTTAAGTAAAAGTTAAACATCATTTTTTTTTGTCGACAAAATTAAACATCATTTAATTGAGATAAGAAAACACATGCACTTGAATAACTCCAATGAACAGCGTTTTGTCGATAACATCCGTAAACATACGCTGTTGTTAATAACTTAATAGGCCGTTATGGGCTGTGAACATATATGGGTGGTTACATTGACCTTTTATGCGCTTTCCTGGCTAATTGTCATAGATTAAAAAGGCCTGTAATCCGGCGAACTGACCTATTTCAAAGGCGAGCAAAGTATCCAACTAAAACATGAAACTACGCAAGGAGAATGATCTTATACTTTACTGTATTTTACAGAGCTTCATTTGTTGACTAATCATATTTTACAGAGCTTTCGACTTTGATATGGTAAACTTAAAAGTACTTTTGGCCCGCTTTCTTTTTCCTCAGAAGAAGAAACATAAATTCGATGTATATTAGTAATTATCAAGAGTCCCACACAAAGATGGTCGCAAAAGAAAATAGAAACCCGGAAAGTTTTATTTATAACAAATTATTAGTACATATGGTAGCTTAGATACATAGGTCGTGACGACACAGAAAACGAAAAAGAGAAAAGATACATTGGTCGTGACTCGTGAGTTATATAATCCTGGCCTCATCTGTGACTGAGAATATCTCTTTTGTTTATTTAATTCATTTTTCTCATGTTTTTTCGTTTTGGTGCAAAGCTGGAAGGTGACAGATCTACAGTAGACTCAAATCATATGGTTACAATTTTGGACATATTTCACATCGAACACATAAAAATAGCTCAGCTTTGATTATAACGCTTTGCGTATGCATATATATATATATATATATATATATATATGAGATATTCATATATGTATGTATGAGATATTCATATATGTATGTATACTGATATACATATATCTTTTTTTGCAAGTCCCAATTTTATTTATGAAAAACAAGATTACAAGAAGCCCAAGCCTATACATATAACTTAACCTGCTAAAAATGTTGTGTTTGCGACTTTATGATGCTTAGGATTTTTTTATACTCGAACAAAGAGAGTTTAGAATTCTTGCATATGAAGCTTAGATATTGCAAATTTTGTTTCTTTGGTAAGACTATTTTATACTCGATCGTACTTGGCTATATATATCCAAGGTTGGCGACTTTGCAGCAACACCAGATGGTTGCGTTAAGCTTAAACGTTAAAAAAAAAAAAAACAGCATAAACTACTTAAGTAAAAGAAGCTGATTACAAGTACGATTTGGGTAAAAGACAAAACACAGAAAAATAATAAAAAAAGCAAACCAAATTAAAAACATTAACTACGCAATCAAAACATCCATTGATTGATCCAAAGATCGTACTAGCTACAAAAACCTAGATAAACATTAAAAAAACATCAACAATAATAGATTAAAAGAGAAAAAAACTCTGACATAATCTCTTGATTAAGTACTTAATCATTTCATCATTAGAGAGTTCCTGGTGTTGTTGTGGTTGGTGGTTTCTTGGCATTGCTCTTGTTGTTATGCATCCACACTTTGAACACTTGTCTCTTAACTCCGATCTCATTACAGAACCTCTTGAGCTCATCCTCGTCTTGCTTGTTCATCCTCCACCCTAGCTTCTCCGCAAACTCCATCATCCTCTCCTTCTGCTCCGTTGTGAACTTCGTCCTAAACCGTTTCTTCGAAAACGCCGCCGAACCACCTCCGCTCGACTGTCCGTACATATTCAGATCTTCACTAGACGACTCAGCTCCTCCTCCGCCGTAAGCGACGCTCATCGGCGTCACCATCCCTCCTCCACCGGGAGGACTACTCATCCCATACTTGTGGTGGTGCATCTGAGCGTAATTCGGTGGCGGAGGAAGCATGAGCGGGTTAAGCATCATGTTCGACGGCGGCGGTCTTCTCCCTCCTCCTCCTCCGCCGTAGTGGTTGTGGGGACGGTGGAGATGAGCGGAGCTTCCAACACCGTCGACTTCTTTCCGGTGAAAATTTCGGTGGCAATCGCAAGCGGCGCATCTGAGAGCTTCTAACGTTCCTTCTTCGCCGCTAGGCATAAACTCGCCGCATCCGTCTTGAATGCTTCCGCCGACGCTCGCCGCGTGGTTTTTGAGACACTCCCGGTACCGTACGTTGGTTTTAGCGGCGGCGGAGATGGGGGAGGACTTGGACTGGTGGTGGTGATCTAGGGTTTGAGAGTTGCAAGAGACACGAGTGTTGTTGTTGTTATTACAATTATCTTCATTAGTAATAATGCTACTTATGATGTTACCAGCACCATTGTTGCCATTGTCATCACTTCTTCTCTCTATCATTTCATGGCTTCTCATATCCATTTTTTTCTTCTTAGAGTTTAATTATTAAAATTAAAACCCTGAAAAGGATTTAATTGTTGTAAAAATGGATTTTAATTAAAGAGATCTACAACAAATAATTAAGAGATTCTATACTGAAGTGAGTTTAATTTTATGTCTTTAACATATTAATAATGTATAACTACTAATATGGAAAAATATATTCAAGACAGATTCAGAGAGACTTACGGATTAGAGAAAGTACACAAGGTAAGACTCAGTTCTTGCAGGAGGAACCGGAGAAAGATCTTAAACTCATTTAAGAGCTCAGATCTTTTTGCTTGTGAAGTACTTTAATGGAGATAGAGAGATGAGAGAGGCACTTTTGGGATTAATACTGAAAAAGGGTTTTTTAGGGTTAATTGGTTTTAAGAGAGAAAGAGAGAAACCATGCTTGATGTCTCAGTGCTGCCAACAAGCCAACCTTTGAGATCTGATTATTAGAGACAGTTTGGTTGCTTGTGGTGAGGCCATGGGAAAGAGATAAGAGATGATCCACTTTGCTTGTGAGAGATGAGACTAATGTCATACCCTACTATTTATTATGTTTATCATATTTATTAAGTTACTTATGGTTTTACAGGAAAAAAAACAAATAAAAATACAAAAAGACTGAAATAAGGAGCAAATAATAAAGTTTACTTTATGTTTTGCGCTAATTAACTTTATATCTATATTATTAAAACAAAATCCTATTTTGAAAATTTTGGATCATACCCCTAGGATTTCATTATAGTTACAAAATACTACATTTTTTATGTCTATAACTTTTTTATTTTAATCAACTAATATTTAAAGAATATATTTAATTTCTATAAACGATATAGTAAAGCATTATCAAAATTTAAAGAATCACAAATAATACATTTATTCAAATCAGACACTATTAAAATATATCAAAAGTTTAATTATTTTAAAAACAAATACAATTGAATTTATATTTTCTTTTATCAGGTCAACCAGTGTCGGATCGCAGGTTAGTGACATAATTTAAGATGTACGGATTAATTTCGTTTTTAAATATCGCGTTTTAGTTAATCTAAACCATACTATATACATGTTACAAAATTTACCGGTTCGACCATAGATCTGGATCGAATACAAAAACATTAGTAAAAACTATTAAAGCCCCAGCAAATATATATTATTAAATTAGTCTAAAATATGTCAAATAAATCTTATATCTCGCCAATTCAAGAAATTTAACTCTTATAAAACACATAAAATGATGTTGTGGGAAAAGAATGTGCATACAAAATCTCAAATAAAAAATTGACAAATTATATAACTTTAAATAAAAATTATATCTTCCCTTAAATTTTAAATAAAAAATATATCTGCCTTTCAGAATCTAGTTATTATGTTATTAAACATAACACAAACATCAACCTTGACAATCCTTTAGGTCATTAGGTAATAAAAATCCCAATTGACCATGGTAAATGATTTTCTTTTACTTATATACTAGGTGTTTTGTCCCTGCGGTCATAATATCCTCACAAATACTTATTAGTTTATATTTTATTAATTCAAAAATTAGCATGATAAATTATTATTTATGTTTATAAGAACATAAGTCGGTGTCGTGGCTATCACCTACAGGCGATGATAGCTTGCATCAACTCTGTTCCAGCTCCGGCGAAGGACGCTGCTGCTGATCGTCGTCTATGGCGCCACGGGAATGAGGATTACAAACCGGTATTATCCAGTAAAGCAACATGGGAATGTCTTCGGGTCAAAAGCCCAAATTTCCCTTGGTGCAAAATCGTTTGGTTTCCACAGAGTATTCCACGCTTTGCGTTTATCACATGGTTAGCTTTTCAGGACAGGCTGTCGACGGGAGCGAGGAGTAGAGCATGGGGATGCATTCAACCGTGTCTCCTCTGTGGCGAGCCTGACGAAACTCGTGACCACCTGTTTTTTGGTTGTCCGTACTCTTTTACGGTATGGATTGATCTAGTGGGGTTCCTATTGGGTTCTCGTGTGAATCCTGACTGGAACATTACCGTCACGTCTCTCCCATCTTCTCGCAGAAAGGAGATCGATACCTGTCTTCTGAAGCTTGCTTTGCAAGCTAGTATCCACAGTATCTGGCGGGAGAGGAATAGCAGACGCCATCAGGGACCTCCCCTCAGCACCGACCAGCTAGTTAAGTATATTGACATGACTATTAAGAATAGGATATCCTCTTTGCGAAAGCGGAAACCAAACTTCTATAGTGAAATGATGCAGCGATGGCTTGCTCGAGCTTCTCCGCTGCAATCTTGATTTATTATTGTTTCAATTATTCAAACTTGTGTTTCATTTTTGAAAGCATAAACCTCAGTGGCCTGTAGTTTTTTTCTTTTGTTGATAATCAATTTAAAATTTCAAAAAAAACATCGATTTATTATTTTTGTATGGCAATTTTTTCATCAACATATATCTATTTTTTTTTTATTATTGTGCTGAGATTTTTAAAACACTCATGTATTATAAATATTTGAGAATATATATTTATTCAAATATTTTTTTCATTAATATTTAACTATAATTTTAATATATTAATTATACAAGTTTTATAATAGACAATATTATTATCAGATAATAAAACAAGATTTAACTATGCAATTTTTTTTTGTCAAACAACTATGCAATTATACATACAAGTTCTAACAAGATTTTCTTACCGTGTACAGTTTGCCATTAGTAATATGTATATTAAAAATGGTTAAAACACAATTAAAATTGGTGAAAATATAATTTAAATTCTTCAACAGTATTGTAATTTTTTTGCTGTTGTTGCATAATGCTAAAATGCAAATCAGTCTGAAATGGCCTTAGATTGTTGCATGTATGTTCTAATAGTTAATTCCCTTAACCATAATAAATCATTATATAATTAATTAACGATATCTTCTCGGTTCTGAAAAAAATAATCTTTTTATTTTTTTCACACATATAAAAAAACGCATTAAATCAATAAACTAAATTTTGTTTTCTGTAATTTTTAATTTTTAGCCAATATTAATATAACAAAACCAATCAGTTTTTTTAAAGTGCTTAAAATTTTTTTGAAACAAAATATTTTTTAAAATATGATTGTTTTAGGAACGGAGGTAGTATTTAAAATAACATCTAATACTCAATTCAAAACATTGTAGTTTGTGCCAGTAGATCATACTATGTACATTTGGTAACCGGATGATCGTTTACGTAATTTTAGTTTCTTTGTTTTCGATATATATCATTAACTAATGTATTTTTATAACAAGAATCATTTATTGTCTCTATGCCTCTGTAGTCTGTTTTTATTTGAAGCAGATAAAAATGTTAGTATCATTAATTGCAAAAATTAGAAGCATTACACAACTGTCAAAGATATCCATTCCCACATTCTCAGCTATTTCAAAGATTTATATACAAGAAAAAGAAATATTATAGATGCTCAAATCATGAATGGTATTCCTTTGACAGTTACAGAAGACATCAACAAAAATCTTACAAGCCCTGTCACAGAAAAGGAGGTTAGAGATGCAATCTTCGCCATGAATCCTGAGAAAACCCCAGGCCCCGATGGTATGACGGCAGCCTTCTACAAACAACACTGGGAGGTCATCAAACCAGGTGTTCTCTCGTATGTCAAGCTTTTCTTTGAGCAATCTTATCTCGACCCAAAAATTAATGAAACCCATATATGTCTAATACCTAAAATTGAAAACCCCATCACGATAAAGGACTATAGACCGATAAGCTTAGCCAATGTTGCTTATAAGATCATCTCTAAGATTTTAGCTGAGAGAATGAAGCCATGGCTTCATAGTATTATTACAGAAAATCAATCAGCTTTTATACCAGGTCGCCTTATCACAGATAATGTCCTTATAAGCCATGAACTCATGCATTCTATGCATACGAAAAACCTTAAGAATAAGTTCATGGCACTTAAGCTTGATATTGCAAAAGCTTTTGATAAAGTTGAGTGGTCCTTTATTGATTTAGTGATGGAGAAAATGGGTTTCTGCAGACAATGGAGAAGATGGATCATGAAGTGCATCACTACAGTCTCATACTCAATTCTGATCAATGGTGAGCCATCCAAGACTATTAAGCCTCAACGAGGATTACGCCAAGGTGATCCTATCTCTCCCTATTTATATATCATCTGCACAGAAGGTCTTTCCCGTCTGATCAAGCAGAATATTCAGGAGAAGAAAATTCATGGCTTTCAAGCCTCAAGAAGTGGCCCTCCAATCTCACATCTCCTCTTTGCGGACGATTCTCTGTTATTCTGCAAAGCAACAGAAGAGGAAGCCATCAATATGTCAAGAATTCTCAAGCTTTACCAGAAAGCATCCAGACAAGAAATTAATTACACTAAATCGGCTATATCCTTTGGAAAAGGTACTCCCCAAAACCTCCAGGAAAGAATTGTTAACCACTTGGGTATAACAAAAATAGGAGGCTTTGGACGATACCTAGGGTTGCCTGAACATATTGGTAGAAATAGGAAAGAGGTTTTCCAGTACTTAATCCAGAGGATCGAAAATAAATTAGAAAATTGGTACTCAAAGCTCTTGTCTCCAGCTGGTAAAGAAGTGCTGTTGAAAGCAGTGATAACAGCTCTTCCTACTTATACAATGTCATGTTTTTTATTGCCTAAAGCTGTTCTTGAAGCAATCACAAAAGCTATGAGGCACTTCTGGTGGTCGGCTAATAAAGACAGGCACTCAATCCCTTGGATAGCGTGGAATAAAATCACTGCTTCAAAGAGAGAAGGAGGCTTGGGTATCAGAGACATGATGGCATTCAACAAAGCCTTGCTAGCAAAACAGGTTTGGCGACTAATTACACAACCTACTTCATTGCTAGCGAGAGTATATAAGGCTAAATACTATAGGAAAACAAATTTACTTGACTCCATGAGTTATCAAACCTCTAGCTACGCATGGAGGAGTATAGTGCAAACTCTTCCACTAGTAAAAAGAGGATTGAAATGGATAATAGGAGATGGCCAGAGAGTTAGAGTATGGGAAGATAATTGGCTCCCCGGAACAACAAATTTTACACCTTCTGGGCCTGGTTCCTCCGCTTTACCAAATTTATTAGTTAAAGATATTCTTGCTCCAGGTCAAATGCGATGGGATATACCAAAAATAGAGGCTTTGTTTCATCCGAACTATGTCCCTAAGATATTGAGTATTAGACCGTCGATTACAGGAGGCCATGATATAGCCTACTGGATGTATAGTAAAACTGGAGTTTACACAGTCAAAAGAGGCTACCACATCCAGAAAGTGATCGACAAAGAGAATCTCCAGAATCAGGTTCCTTCTGATCCTTTAATAGCTCAACGTGATAAATGTTTATACAAATTATGGAACCTGAAAATTCCTCCTAAGATAAAACTTTTTTGGTGGAAGTGTATTCATAATGGTCTTCCAGTTGCAGAAGACCTTAGGACTAGAGGTTTTAGAATTTACAGGTACTGCCAGATGTGTGAGGAGGAGATAGAATCAGTGAAACATATGCTCTTTGATTGTAGAATTGCTAAAGAAGTTTGGAATCTATCTCTGTTAAATACTTGTCCCCAACTTGATCAAAATCACACGATTCTCCACCTCTTACAGGTTCTGCTGGATCAAATACAAAAAGGCCTCACTGATACACTTTCATTCTATCTTGGGTGGAGAATATGGAAGATGCGCAACAAGATTATTTATGAGAACAAAAGAGACCACATAACTCAGGTCATAACTGCAGCAATGACAGACAAGAGACTATGGGAAGAAGCACAAAGTCATAACCCACTCAATAATCTGCAACAGACTGCTGCAAATCAGGTTCAAGTCCCACATTCTCTAAACTTACTGCCCCATATCCTTCCCCAAGGTACAGACTACTACTGTATTGTAGATGCATCCTGGAAGTCACCAGAAGAACAAGCTGGAATAGGGTGGTCCTTAATAAGCACAGAAGGCACTCTTAGGCTTCAAGGAAGCTCTGCAATTGAGCCTACCACATCACCACTAGTAGCAGAAGCAATGGCCATGCTGTTAGCAGTTCAACAAGCGCACATATTTGCATATAAAAACGTCACGTTCATAGGTGACTGCAGGGAGCTATTCAGGAGTTTAAAACTAGAAGCAATGGATGGTAGAACGCATGCAATCTACATAAATGAAGCTACTTCCATAGTTAAGGATATATTGAGCATAGCTAAGCATAATAGCTTCCTCTTTTACCAAGTTCCTAAAAATCTTGTTGTAACTGCTGATTATTTAGCGAAAAAAGCCAAGTGCAATGGACAACAATATGTAATCACCTGGCACTAGCAATGGACATTGTACAATTGCATTTCTTATGAAATGAAAACGTTGACAAAAAAAAAAAAAAAACTTTCAGTCTTTTGATATATCTTCTGTTGAGGTTATACTTATGCATCAAATATTGTTTTTGTGCATTATGTGCGTTATGTAGCTGTGTCAACGTTAATTAGCAGTATTATATATATATTATAATTTTTTTATTTTGCAGCCAAAAAAAATTAATACTTTTTTTTGACAAACATTAATATTAGTAAGCAACGCGTTAGGAGCTTTTGCGGTGGTAACTATTCCAAACGCTTGTGTACGTCCCTTTTTTGGTGCAAAGTCTAATCGATTATGCTCGGTAACTTTGGCCTTGTTCGTTTTTTGTTTTTTGCCACAACGAGGTCTTTTTTTTTGAAAAGACCTCAACAAGGTCTTGATTCTCTTGATTGTTTCATACTTGCATTGGTGATTTTGTTTCCAAGTGATCTTATTGTAAAACATATTAACCTTATTTAGTTTGTTGTTTATTCAAAAAATGTTTTTAGTATAAACGTCGTAATATTTATTCAATAAATATTGCTGGTTCTAAGTTGAGCCAATGTTAAATATAATACAAATCGATAAAATAATAAGATAATAATATTTTTTTCAAATTTCTATGTATATATATAGTCCCCTTAAAATAATAATTTAATAATCTATCAATATATAACTTTTATATAAGTAGAATTTAAATATTATATTGTTGATTTTATATTCACAATAAAAAAATTTCTTAACATTTCAATATATTTTGATAATATTTAGTAAAATTATACCGAAAACCACTTAACAATTCTATGAAACATAAAATTATACATAAAATAAGATAATAAAACAATATGGAAGTCAAATTTCTAAAATTTAAATAATGCACATACGGTAAAATAAAATATTTTTTTATAAAGAAAAACATTCAAAAATAGAAAAAATCTAAATAAAAAAACTTTTGTAAATTAATATCTCTATAAATTAATAAAATTTTAAAGTCCTAACATTATTAATTTATAGTGTGACAGAAATAAAATTAGGCTTATTTTCAGAATGTACATACCCTGAAAAAAAAGAGAAGAGTTAAATTAGTATGACAGAAATAAAATTAGGCTTTATAGTGTGTGGGTCGCAGAGAAGGGCAGTGCAGAGAACAACCGACAAAGTCAAGTTGGAAGCCCAGCCACATGCCCTGCCACATTATGGGCCCCGCCCATTCTCTCTCTCCTTCATTATTACTTCTCTCCCTTGAATCTTTTCAAACCCTTAAACCCTAATTTGTCCAAACACCATCTACCCTCAACCCTCACTCACTTTCTTCCTCTTTCACTCTACCTTTATTTATTTATAATAGTTTTTACTTTTTAGTATCACTAAAATTTTCAATTACTTAGAACAATACACAAGAATATACAAAGTGTTTCTCCCTATGTTTTACCTCTTACCCTTTTAATAATATACTTGAGTTAGAAGCTTTTTCAGAATAAAAAGTGAGAGTTTAATACAAAAATCTAAGAGTACTTATTTCAAAGTTTTGTGAATATATAATAATTCTTATATACTAATATTTTCTGAATCCTTAATTATTTAATTAATTTAACATTTTTTAAAAAATTTAAACTAATCGTTTCTTCCTCCTCTGTTACGTAAAAAAAAATTACTTTGATATTTCTTACAAAGATAAAGAACATAACTAAAATGCATTTAAATTGATATTAATTACACATAATAACCAATAGTATTTGAGATAAAATAAATTATTTATAAAATCAATGCATTAATTAATATTAAATTAATAATTGTAGTGAAAATTTAAATGATATTTTTGTTTAATAAAAATATGTTAAAATAATATTGTTTTCAGAAACACATGAAGTAATTGATAAGTCTAAAACAGCTTTTTAATGAGTTATGAATTGTATTATTTATTTTATTAGTGAGATAATTAAAGCATATTTCTAAGTAAGATATCACATGAATTTCTTATCTAATGAAATTTAAATTATACTTCATCTCTTTTATTATAAGTGTCATTCTAAACTCATGTACGCAAATTAAGAAATCATTTAATTTTACATATTTCCTATATAAAAACACCATTACCCATAAATTTTAACCATTAGAAAAATAAAATAGAGAATATAGTTAATAAATTATACATTGAAATACGAAAACAACACTTATTTTACAACGAAAATTTTTTTTTACAACGACACTTAATATGAAACGGAAGAAGTATTATTTATTCAATTTTAACAAAATAAGCTATCAGGTAATAAACATGTGGTCGTTGGGTCTTTCTACATTTTAGCTGAGGTTTTCCATTGAAATACCATCTTTCACTTTTTATTTATTTATAAGAGATTCTTAGATATACTCTGAATGTAGATGGCTTTGTCGGACTTCTGTCAACAGAGCTCTAAATCTTCAAAACTTAGACCATACCAACATGCACAGTGCACTGGGATATTTGTTCTATTTTCTGTGTTAATCAATATTCATTATTTAAATACGAATATTAGTCTTATTCATCTCTGATGAAGTCATCATGCAAATAAGTTATCTTCTTTATATCCTAAAATAGATGTGTACTAATCAGACGTGCGTTCGTTCATTCATTTTTGTGCCATTTAGCTACGTTGTACTTTCAAAAGATGTAAAATACAGCATCAGCATATCTAATCGTCAATACAATAATCCATGCGTGTGATGTATAAATGTTAAAAAGGTTGCGAAAAAAGTAAAAAAAAAAAGAATCGTAACCTAATTAGTTGAATTGATACAAAAAATAAAAGTAATCGGCATAGCTTCTGCAGAATTTTCCATGGACAGCCTGTCACACGATAATTACTTCTCTACCATAACATGTTTTGTCCCCTTTAGCATTATGACCTCATTCTCTTTCTAGCCATTTATTTGGCTTTAATTTAAAAACGAATCGAACTAAACCCCATTTATGGTTTAACCAACCAAAACAATCACAACAAAACTAAACCATTGCATCCTGGTTTTAGAGCATCTCCAATGATGTTTTATTTTTCATTTTTTATTCTTTTTTTTTCTATTGGTATTTCATTTTTTTTTCATTTCTTCAAAATGAAATAGTGTCAAATTCTTCATTTTTCAAGATTGACTCTTTTACTTACAAGCTAATCATTAACTTTTATTTATTGTTATTTCTTACTTAAACATATTGGAAATGTTAATGCTATCTAATTAATTTTAAATTTTACATTATTACTTTTATCTAATTGAATGTTAATGATGAAGAACATAAAATTATTAACTTTAAATAATTTAGAATAAAATAAACCCATATCTTTGTTCTAAAATACATTTTTAATCACGTAAGAGATGTATTTAGTGGTTTTTATAAAATCTTATGTTTATGTATTTATGTTGTTTTTTGTCGTCTTTTATGTATTTATGTTATGTGTACTAATTGTATTATATAAAAAATTAATTTATAATAAATAGTAACTGAGTCAAATTAATGTTAAAAATGGATACAATTACTTAATTTGAAAAAAATATAAAATGTCATTAATAATTAATTATAAAGTGGTGATAAAATATACTTAGAATATTCTGTTTTGAAAAAAAAATGAAGCAAACTATTAGAGAACATGTTGGTTCATTTTGAAAAACTTCAAATTTTAAAGAAAAAAATGAAGCTAATCATTGGAAATGATGCTCTTACTTTTTTTTATTCATATCCTCAGGAAGTCCATAACGAATTGTATAGTAGTTTGATGTTACTAAAATTGTATCTTCTTACAGTATTACTTTCAATGTTTTCTAATAAACGGAAAATTTTATTTCAAACTAGATGGTTTTTCGTCGTAAAAATGACGTTTCAAAATTTTAAGTAAAATCTATTAACTCTAAATATTATATTACCAATGATATTATACATTCTATTTTTCCATTGGTTAAATTGTAGGTGGTAAATATAATAGCATCCATATCGATAGTCTATGACAAGAATTTTTCATCAAAAATGAATAAAAAAAGCATCGATGGAAAGAAAAAGTTGAGAAATTCTCATGAAATAATGGTGAATTTGCTACAAATTTACAATTTTATTGTTGCAATATGACTATTTTCTTGTCAAAAACTCTCATGCCATTTCTCCTATTCTTATTGATATCATTTTTTCCACCATTAAATTTTAGTGATATTACTAAGATATTATAAAATATTTTTATTTTAATGTTGAGAAATCCCAAATTGAGAAATTCAAATATGCGGATGCGATGTTCTACGAGGTTTACATACACACATTAAAATAAATCAGGAAATATTACTACAAATGATCATAAAATTAAGGGACATCTATTGAGAATTGTGATAATATGAAATGCTTACGTTCACGCAGAGAATCAAACCAAAAAGGCAGTTTGAAGTAGTATTGACAACTGTAGAACCTAACAATGTCTGAATTTCTCTCTTTACTCTGCCTCTCTCCCACTCATTTTAGTTTTGTTTAATTTACACCTAAGATAAGTTCTATGGTGTAGGTATGCACATTTTGGGATTTGGAATTTCCAAATTGCATAAGTTGGTGTAGACACAAATCATTATCGGTGTCCTTGCACTAAAGTCCTTAAAAAAAATAATGTGTATGTATATATTATATAAGCGTATATAATATATACATACACATATTATTTTTCTTAGGAACCAACATGAAGGACTCCCAATAATCATGCTCTTGGTATTCAATTTTATGCCCGTTCCATCAAATTGCACCAACTAAATCTAAATGCATTTAGAGTTGCAATTGGATTAAGCTAGTGGAATATTCTTACACAAACCACGGTTATATAGTGATTTGTCTCTGTCAGCTCTCTTACTTTCTGAAAACAAAACTGAAGGGCCTTGTGTAGCCAAAACCAAAACGACTCCTTCTACTTCACTGTTTCAGAACTCTTGCTTTGTTGTTTTCTTCAGAAACAAAACTAGTCATCAGTTTTGTTTGTCTCTCAAGTCTCCCTACTGTTGCATGCTTCACTTTCTTACACTAATCAGTAATCTCTCTCTGCTTACTTTAAACACAGTTTTTAAACTTGGAGGACAATGAAGAATCTGTTGTCTTACTGTTATAGTGACAGTGGCAAGAAACCAAAGAGCAGTTTTCATCTACTATATTGTCTTCAAACTGATAATAGAAGATACCAAGGCTTAAAAAGGTCCTTTTTTCTTCCATGTGAGTACGATTTGTTAGTGTGTTTTGACAACTCAACAGTCAACACAACAATGACATAACATCCTCTGTTTACTGACTTTTCCTCATAGTAAGACTAATATACTAACTACCCCGTTATTATAACTAGTCCTTAATTCACAAACAAAATATTCAGGATTACAGGAAAAATTAGTGACTTCGAAGATGAGAAAAGTAACACTTATAATGTTGCGTCTAGGTCTTCCTTCTTAACGCACTTTAAACGAGAGTGACTTTCACGCTCCAATGTCCTCTATGTGGGCTTTTTAGAGAAACAATAGAGTGGGTCTTCATTAATAAGGATAAACTAGATTGATTGGGTCTTCAGTTTGGGCCCAATAAAAAGAATTAAGTTCAAAAAGACAGAAAAGTCTTCGATCTGCCGAGAGAAAGTGTTTGATGCTTACAATATTTTTATATTTGATTTAAGTAATGTTTTGGTTAAATTTTGTTGATTAATGTTACGATGTTATATAATAAGTATTAAAGAATAAAATATTATAATGACGATGGGACTATTGTACCCGTGAGAAACGAAGAAACAGAAGACTTTATCAATGTACAACAGCGATATATAAAAAAATATTAGTGCTGAATGCAGACAGTACTATCAGATCACAATACGTGTTTGGTATGATATGTTATGATGATATGATATGATATTAGGATGCGATACTTTGTCTTTGTGTGTCATGGCTACCTCTTATCTCACATTTCTCTCGTTTCGCCTTTTATATTTCTTACCAAACAGCAAACTGAAAACGATTTTGATTTAGCTTTAAATCTTAACCAACATACATTATGGGAAATGTATTTTGACGAGTTAAACATTTTAGACATAAGCATCGTATAAACACATTTGTTGACGAGTCAATAACTAGTTAGAGATATAACAGCAAGTTAATTGAATTTCAATAATAATTGATGCATCAAGTGTAGAATATTCACAGATTGTAGTCATGTTAATATAATAAAGGATGATTTATTCATGATGTTGAGGAAAAATCTACATATTGTATTCTTCTTCAATATGATGCCACACAGATTAAAATGAATTGTGCGGATTGGAAAATTCACACTGGAGACTTGGAGATCGAAAGGTCTCAGACTTTTGTTATATGAATCCACTTAATAGTTAAAATCATTTTTCTTCCAAGTATCATATCATTTGATTTTCTTATTACTTACAAATAATTGTAACCAGTCTTTTCTGTATCTAATATATTTCAAACAACCGATAATGTTGTCTGGATTCAAACAAGATTTTTATTGCTCTTCTATTCATTACTTATTTCCATTTAATTTCTTTTCTGATATACTTATTTTTATTTCCGATATACATATGTATTAGTGATGTAACTAATATGTGGATGTCTTATCCAAAGAATAAAAATCATTAAATTATTTTTAAAAACATTTCCTTCAGTCCATTATTGTAGTTATTTGTACTATCATTTTCCAAATTAAAACTCGAACAAATAATACTAGCTGGTCTTTAAAGATTCTATATGGATTTTTTTCCTGAAATTCCACATAATAGTAATATGTTTATATCATTATATCTTTCTTTAGCTCTGCACACATATTAAAAAATACAAATTAAAATCTGGTTAAATATACAGAAGTTTATGATTCATAATTTTCAATAACATTAAACCAATAAAAATTTGATAAACTTAGTTATTTTGAAAAGATTACGATATATTATTACTACAAAAATAAAAATTAGAAATATGGCTGATATTTTAAAATTATTTCTCTTTTAAAAATAGAAATAATAGTGTTTTTCTTATAAATAGATATCCTTATCTTATCTATTGCCAACAAAGTTTATAAATCTTCTAAAATTTTGCATAGTAAATCTATCTTCTTGTTTTAGTAACATATATTTTTAGTTTTAGCAAAAGAAAATCTAAGACAAATAAATTTATCCAAACAAGAACCTTGATTTAAAAAAAAAAATCTCTTTGAAGCAGTCTCTCCTCTCCTCCCTCCAGCGAATAATCACTACATTACAGCCATACCACATTCCACTTTTCTCGTTTTCTAAATAAGACGGCGTCTCTTAATTATCCCCTTTCCTCGTCAAACACCAATCTTGAAGATCCTCTAAACCGTCAAGAAAGTCCAACACCTTTCTTTCCTCCGGTTTAGAATCTGCATTTTGAAGATTTGTCTTGAGAGGGTTTAGAGAAAAGAATCAAAAAAAGGATGAGTTTCAGGGATGAAACAGAGGATGCTAGAAATGATCTGCGACGACCTTTCATCCACACGGGGAGTTGGTACAGGATGGGCTCGAGACAATCTAGTATGATGGGCTCGTCTCAGATTATCAAAGACAGCTCGATCTCTGTTCTCGCTTGTGTCTTGATCGTTGCTCTTGGTCCTATCCAATTCGGTTTCACTGTAAGAAAAAATAAAAATCCAAACTTTTCCTCTGTTTTTTTTTTTTTGGAAAAAAGGTTTGACCTTTTGATGAGAAACTCTGTTTTTTTGTTTGTGTCTTTTTGGGTTCAGTGTGGTTATTCTTCTCCAACACAAGCTGCAATCACCAAGGATCTTGGTTTAACTGTATCTGAGGTAATTAGAACCAATCTCTCAATGTCTAGGCCTGTCTGGTTTGTTTCTATAATGGGCTTGTCTTGACTTTGTGCCTCTTTGGTTCGTGTATTAGTACTCTGTGTTTGGTTCTCTGTCCAATGTGGGTGCTATGGTTGGTGCAATTGCTAGTGGTCAGATCGCTGAATACATTGGACGAAAAGGGGTATTACTCTGTTTTTGCTTGATTCTTGATTATTCTGTTTGGATCCATATAATAATTAATAAACTCGTTTTTTTTTTCCTTTGTCTTGGACAGTCTCTGATGATTGCTGCAATTCCTAATATCATTGGATGGCTTTGCATATCATTTGCGAAAGTGAGTATCTGTTGTGTCATCCAATTTCTTCATTTCAGTTTCTGAACGTATCTGGTTTTTGTGTAGGATACTTCTTTTCTTTACATGGGAAGGCTTTTAGAAGGCTTTGGTGTTGGTATCATCTCTTACACGGTAACCACTTAGTTTGTTCTTTTGCTTATGAAAATTAACACGTTTGGTGTGTTAATGCAACTCTTTGTTTCAAAATGGTCTTAGGTGCCTGTATATATAGCTGAGATAGCTCCACAAAACATGAGAGGAGGATTGGGTTCGGTCAACCAGGTCTTGAAAATGTCTTCCTCATCATTTGTATTTTGATGAACTTGACAACTGTTCTATGCTAACTGTAAATGCTGTTTAATGTTTCTCTGTAGCTTTCTGTAACAATAGGAATAATGCTGGCTTACTTACTTGGCCTCTTTGTTCCATGGAGAATTCTAGCAGTTCTTGGTAAATATGCCTGAGACCATTTTTTTCCTTATCATGATGTAATATCTGTAAGCACTTTCTTGATTGTATTCCTTTAACCTTTAGGGACATTGCCGTGCATAGTACTGATACCGGGCCTCTTTTTCATCCCTGAATCCCCTCGCTGGCTGGTACTACCCCTTGTTTTTGTCTTTTTAGGTCAATGCATGTTATGGTTGATCCACTCTCTTGTGAGACGCCTTCTTTTCCTTAAAATGTAGGCAAAAATGGGTATGACTGATGATTTTGAGACTTCATTACAAGTTCTCAGGGGATTTGAGACGGATATTACCGTTGAGGTTAATGAGATCAAGGTATATTACCACTTCTCAATGTTCTTGGTTTCAAAAGGTACCATGAAGACAGATGTTTAAACTCTTGTTTTTGTAAATATGCAGAGGTCTGTGGCATCATCTACAAAGCGATCATCTACAGTTCGGTTTGTAGATCTCAAGCGCAGGAGATACTATTTTCCTCTCATGGTGCATATACTTTTCCTTTGGCTTATACTTTTTTTCTAACCATAAGAAACATTTATCTTAAAACTCCAGTTTTTTTTTTTGTGTTGCTGTGTGTGCATAACAGGTTGGTATAGGGTTGCTTGTACTTCAACAACTCGGTGGAATCAATGGTGTCCTATTTTACTCTAGTACAATCTTTGAATCTGCAGGTAGGCCCTTGCCTTTAAGTACAAGTGATGCTTCTTGTTTCATATTGTCACATAATCTCATATTTCTTTTGTGTTTTAAATTATAGGAGTTACATCGAGTAACGCAGCAACATTTGGAGTCGGTGCTATTCAGGTAGTGGCGACTGCAATCTCAACTTGGTTGGTGGACAGAGCAGGTCGTAGGCTTCTGCTCACTGTGAGTATCAGTTCATTAATTTCATCTCTTTAGGACTTTTCTTTGAAGACGGTCTAATAAGGCAAATGGAAATGTTTTCTAGATCTCTTCGGTTGGGATGACGATTAGTCTTGTGATTGTTGCAGCTGCTTTCTACCTTAAGGTACCTTTTCAAAGTTTTTTTAAACTTCCCTCAACACCATTATTTCATCTTCTCCACCAATCCTGAGGTTTGAGTTTTTACATCTCTTTGTTTTAGGGATTTGTGTCACCTGATTCAGACATGTACAGTATGCTGAGCATCTTGTCAGTAGTTGGAGTAGTGGTAAGTTTTGTTATGTATTGAAACTTTCTTGATGCAGTGAGCTGTTATCTTTGCTTTTTAACTCTGTTGGATCGTTACAGGCAATGGTTGTTTCGTTTTCATTGGGAATGGGACCGATTCCATGGCTCATTATGTCTGAGGTATAGAGTTAAATCTAGAGACAAAAAAAAACTGTATGAAACTACCTTTTGATTGCTTTGTTGTTATTTTGGTGAAACAGATCCTTCCTGTGAACATAAAAGGTTTAGCTGGAAGTATAGCAACGTTAGCTAATTGGTTCTTCTCTTGGTTGATCACCATGACTGCTAACTTGCTCTTGGCCTGGAGCAGTGGAGGTTTCTCTCTTACTCTCTCTCTCTCTCTCTTCCTCTTTTCTCTTTCTGTCACCATAGATCATTTTTTTTGATGTGGTTCTTGGTTGTTTTTTTTTGGACAGCAACTTTCACTATATATGGGGTGGTTTGTGCATTCACAGTGGTGTTTGTGACTCTGTGGGTTCCTGAGACCAAAGGAAAAACGCTTGAAGAAATTCAAGCTTTGTTCAGATGAGAAGACTCAAAACAGTTTCATTCTTTGTATTTATCTCTCTCTACACATCTCTGTTTTGGCCAAGAACAAGAAGAAACAAAGAGATAAAATGAGATTTTTCCAGCTGTTGTCGGGCTGAGAAGTTATTAAAGATTTGTTTGTTTGTTGTGTGTCAATAATCTTCTGTTACAATGTATATGACCTCAATTCATTTTTTTTTTGTAATTTGATCAAGTTATTCTCATAGACTTACCAACTATGAGTGATCAAATCCAGCATTGCCTGAAATGAACAAATCCGCGCTGCTAAAGCTAACTCTGCTCCTCCTCCGCCGCCTTCCCCTGGCTCTGTCGCGACTGCTCCCCAGTCAAAGACTCCAGCCACCCCTTCCGCCTCTGTGCCTCTACCTACCCCCCAGGGTAGTTTTGAGCCGCTTCCCACAGGTCCCGCCGCTGGAAGTCCAGACCTGGATGAATCTGCATCGAACCAAAAATCTCCCTCTCTGGTGTTACCGGTGGGTGAAGTCACTTCCACAGCCAAGCCCTCTTGGAGAGACATGGCCAAGGGCTCCACAGAAAGGCACCTCTTTCCAGCTCGAATCAGGCGAATGGTGCGTTAAAATCCCTAACGAGGTTATCGAAAGGAACCAGAAAAAATGGGAGCCCTTTATTGTCGGGCAGTTCAATGGTAACCTACCGTCAAAGGGAGCTCTCTACGCCATCCTAAACGGTATTTGGAGCTCTAAGTCCCGCGACATCACTGTCTCCAAACTGGGTCCGAAAACAGTGCTTACCAGAGTCCCTTGCCCAGTCACTAGACGCCGCGTCTTGCAACAGAGTACTTGGCAAATTGAAGGACAAACTATGTTTGTTGCTGACTACTTCCCTGGTATGTCACCCACAATACCCGTTCTGGTTGAAGCACCGGTATGGCTAGAGTTCCGTGGTGTTCCCCCTCAGTTCTTCAATGAGGAGTCCCTCGAGAGAGTGGCTGGTATCATAGGAGACCCCTTGTACCTCCACCCTGCTTCAACTAACCTGACAGACTTAGAGGTTGCTAAGGTCTTCACAGTCAGTGGCAGAGCTACATGCATGGGAGGGGTGTCAAATGACCCCCGTGAATTTGTATAAATTTTTTGTTTTACATGTATTTCAAGAAAGAAATGTGATGAAATCTTACTAATGACTCCTATAATATATGGCTGAAATCAAATTGACCCCGTTGGAAGACGTGGCTGGCTCTGCCACTGTTCACAGTTATATATATATATATATATTCAAACCGTGGCATGGTTCTTCTTGTTAAAGAGTACCACGAATGATTGATACAGTCAACGACTCAACGTAGTAGCTAAAAAATAAAAGATTATGAGAAGTTCTCTTACAATTTATGAGTTATCACAAGCATAAAACGGCACGACGTTCCACATTTCATCAAGAACGCTGACCGGGGATAATAAGTTTAAAAATCACAATGACTTACCGTCTGGAAAAACCGACAGGAGAATGCGAGTTGTTTACAAAGAAAATGACCGTGTCTCATAAATAGCAAATAAGGCTTCTAGTCCAAAAAGGATAAGGATCACGTGATCGGATGTCAAGATTGGATCATAACAACAAAACAAAACTCAAATCCTTCCCATTACTCTTTCCTTGATTTTTTCTGATAATTTTCTCCTGATCATATTTCTTTTTCGATATTTCACCAAATACAAATATTCTCGATAAAGACAATATATATATTTTCAAAATAAATTCCTTTTCAGACAGAACATTGTATATATATCTCCAACTTAAAGTCTGATACTTATTTTTTTTTCATCAGAGATTTGAATTCTGCATCATCTGTAATTCTTGTTACATAGACCATCTCTCTCTCTGTTTCTGAAAGTAGTAAGTAAAGTAATCTTTACATTCTCTTGTTATATGATTCCTTGTAGAAGTTTCTATTTTGGGATTAAATGTTACCTTTGTTCCTGAAAAATCTATTTTAACTTTCCCTTGATCCTAATTTTTCTGCAGCAAAGCAAATCCGGATCCAACACATACGTTTCTCTGATGCCAATGTTAGGATCCACTGAGAAATAGCAATTGGTTCTTCTTTATCACGGTGGAGCCTTGCGAGACACGTGTAACAACGGTGAATCATATCAGATGGTGAGATATAACCATCACAATTCCAGAATATCATCATCATCATCAACGACATCGTTACCATCTTCCTTGCTGGATTTAAGAGTGTTCTACGTCAGAATCAGCAACTTCAAGGTGGATGAATCCACACCCCAGGTCCTCACAATCACCCACATCCCTCTTGATCCAGATTCACTTCTTGAGATCAACGGTGTTCGAATGAGCTTCGTTTCCTCTCAGCTAAGGAGAGATCGTGTTGATAAGAACTCAGAAGCAGCTACTTATATCAGCACAGACAACATCAGGTTATCCGGTAGCGTGAAGTTCGAGGTACACGATAGAGATGACCTTGTTTTGTCTGGAACGTTAGAGATGTCTTGTAAGCGGTGGAACATGAACTGTGAAGCTGAGATCACAGCAGGGTCTGGTTTCTTGAAGGGGTTATCATCTCTGTTACCAAGTGTTGAAGTATATGTCACTGGTTGCTTCTTAGGAACACCCATTATTTTAACCAAGACGCTACAGCTTGGTTTGAGAAAGAAGCATCAGAGTAAAGTGACTGCGTTAGATTCTATTCCTGAGTATGAAGATGGTGAGCCTCAGAAAGGCATCTCATCTGAGGTATGTTTAAAGTTGCTGTTTCAGTTCTTTGCAATGTTTTGGCCTAAGTGTTGGTGTTGTTCTTTTTGTTTTGTGTGTTTAGGTAAGAGAATACGGAAGATATAAACAAGATTATGAAGGAGAATATGATGATGGTGATATGTACATGAGGAGAGACTACGGAGATGGTGAAGATGGGGAGATGTCATGGTTCAATGCAGGTGTGAGGGTTGGTGTGGGAATTGGTCTAGGTGTATGTGTAGGACTGGGCATTGGAGTTGGACTTCTGGTGCGTACATATCAATCAACCTCCAGAAACTTCAGAAGAAGGTTTATCTAACTCCACTTTGCATGCTAGTCTATCAGCCATATAAGATATTGGAGTGTAGTTATAATCTATATTCATGTTTTTTTCCTTTTGTGCTTTAGAATTTTGAAGGAAGTCATTATATTCTCGTGTTTGTTGAGATTCAGACAGAAAGAACCAAGGCTTAGTGTTGACTATATTGCCTGTAAATAAATGCTTTGAATGCAAGAGTTCACTTGCAAGCCATGTAAGAGTTAACTTGGGCATGGGGTTCATTTAGATAAATGTATAATAGGCAAATTAAAAATGGCAAACATTGTTTTGAATCATGCGGTTTATTTCAGGCAAGTGTAAAATAAACAGACCACAAACGCCTTAGTTAAAACATACAAAATTGTTATCCTCCTCAAATGCTACCAAGCCCTCTTCCCTAACTTAAAAGAAGGCACCACAATCACCAATCATGTCTTCATCAAACAAACTGTACGTTTTGTTATTCTATGCTTCTTAGATTCTCCGATGTTCACAGGAAGTTCGTCTTGTCTTCTTAGTTCTGTGAAACTCGGAAGATCTAGGAAGCATAAGAACCACACTCGGAAACAGACTGAAACCACCTTCCTGGTATCTTGCAGTTAGAGAAGACTACACCTACACTAGAAGACACGTATTATCTTCTAACCATCGAGAATAATCACCCCATCCATAGCCTGTGAAGCTGCTGTGATGAGTAACCAAACCAACATTAAGACAACAGTATACAAAACCACCAGTCAATCATAATAGGATGAAAAAATCTGCATTAAAACTTTTGATTGTGAACATTGATTTTAACTAGGAAAAATTCAATAAATGAAACAAAAATAGAGTTTAGCGAAACAAAGCTCAGAAAATTTGCACCAGTCATATCAATGATTGAATAATCTCATATGTCCAGACATAAATTAGAAGCAAATTCATCATCGCTAGTAACATTAGAGAATAAAAGAACACAAGAGGATCAAAAAAAAACTCAGAGAATGCTACTTTTAAGTTGTAGCGGTGGCAGACAATCTACACGGCATCAATTCAGACCGCCCGTCTGCTAATATCTCATCACTGTTACCATACAGTTATTAAAAAAAAACGAATTTCGATAAGACATAATGGCATCAGATAATAAGCGGAGATTGTTTGTCAAACATTATTATTCTGCGTTTTTTAAGCATAAATTAATCAATTCATCACTTGCCATCATCTACAATTACTCTTAATTAAAAATATCTAATTAACAAAGAAGAAGAGAAGTTTCGGTCGATTCATTTGACGCCAAAGCAGGAGAATATAAAGCAATGGGTTGGTAAGATAACCGTTTCTATCTCTGCACCCGTTCTTAACCTCTCTACCATTCATTCTTTAGTGATTTTACTCACTTTTTGGTTAGACAAGTGGGTAAAACAGATGCAATTATATACACTAAAATTCGATAACAAATCGAATACGAAAACGTAACTAAATTAAACAAAAATCAATCAGTAATCGATGGGATGTACTTTGAAATTGGAGTTCGTCGTTGTTTATATATTGGAGTGGACATCCTTCTCGCCATCTAGGGTTTCGCTTTTTAACGGACTTTACGGATGTCATTCTGATGGGCCGTTGATAAACAACTCGGCCCGTATTAGTTTCGTTTAGTCCATTAGCCCAATTCTAGCAATTTTTGTTCTCTTGATTTATGTGTTTTAATCATTCTACATTTATACACCAGCCATACTGGTTACACACCCTAATCAGTTAAGAGTTAATTTATGTTTAGACATTACAATATCTGAAGTTCGAATTACAAAAACTGCAATTTTATTATCGTTTATTTATGCAGACTAGAGCTATTTTCCGCGCTACGCGCGGATTACATATTTTAAATTTGTTAAATTAAAAATTTATTTACATGTTGTGTGTAATATATTATTTACAGATAAGCCTGGAACATTTTTCTTATAAATTTAAATTGAATATTTTGAAATATTTCTAAATTTTAATGTTGAGTTTAGTTTTTCAATTGTGTCATAGATTGTATGTTACTGTAAAATAGGTTTACATTATATGTAACCATAAAATAACACATTCAGAAACTAAGGCTGAAGGGTTTGCTATGTCAATGGTTTGGAGCTCATGTAGACTGAAGTGCTTTTTGGATTATTTCCAATAGATATATTTTTTTTAATGATGATTAATAAATTGAGTTGTTTTTATAATACTTTCATGTAATGATTTTTATTCTTTATTTTTCAAAAAAAAAAATCTGAAGCTTATAAAGTTTTACAAATTTATCAGTGCTTTTGAATTTTGATTATAACATATGATTGACCTCTATATTACAAAGTGTATATAGTTTTCCTATGCTTAGAGAGAGAGATATTTAGCTTTTGTATTAAAAGGTTCTATCTTTGTTATCAAACTTTAAATGTTTACAACAGGATAAAGTATGTTGTTAGCGAGACCAATACCAAATGATATTGTCGGTACGAAATGAATGGTGCAAGTGTTGAGACAGTTTAGTTTAATCATACGAATTGTTCAAATGAATCATTTTAGTTTAAGTATATGAATTGTTCAAATGAATCAACTTTACACCACAATCTTCAGTACTAAAATGTATTTTAATATAATTAGGTTCTAATAGGCATAGATGAATATAATTTTATTTTTTTCGAACCCAAAAACGTTATTTGTATCTAAGAAACAACCATTTGCTTTAATTGCAGCTTTTAGAAAACTGCAAAAAACAATACAAAATTGGTAATGTAAAACTTTGTTCAAAACCTCGACATAAAAGTCTATGTCAGACAGTGGATCTTCCAGGTGTTTGCAAAGACCACCAACACATTAGATTTTTGTAAATATTATCAACACATAACAGACATGGGTCTTTGGGTGTTTGATTTGGTTCGTTTCTTTCAGTTTTCTGGTATTTTGGACATAAAAATATATGAACAGTCTGGAAATATATGAAATTTAAACTGGTCTTGCTTTAGTCATTTATAGTTTTCGGTTAACAATCTATCTACTATATTAAAAGTTGGATATGGAGCCCTCTAAAGGCCTCCACGTCGGATAGGAAATTCAGACCAGTAGGATTGCTCCATTTCTCCACGTCATTTAATTGTTAGTTCGGTTTGATCTTTTCGTATATTTCTGTCTGTTTTGGGCTTTTGTTATTTGTTATTTCGGACCATTTGCTATAGCCCATGTTCTGTCCTCTATCGACTTCCACCTCTTCGAACCCTGTTTAGAAAAGTGGTGAGTTTTATATTCATGATGGTAAGAATCTCGATGGTCAACAGAGTCTTAAGACACTCTCCATTGAGCAAAGTTACTTTCTTTTACACTTTCGTTGTCAATATACAAAACATTGTCTTTAGATAAGTTCATGTTCCCATTCTTCCTCCTCCCACCTCTCATCTGACCTCCATCAGATTCTCCTCCTCTCTGTTAAAACATACCTGATACATAAGAGGAAAGAACTGAAAACCAAAAGATGATGAAAGAAAGAAGGTTAACCTTCCTCAAGACAAAAAGAGGTATAGCTATGCAGCGTCCCATTCATCAGCTGATAACGTGCCTGAATATAAAATGGTCCCAACCAAATAGTTATGTTTCTATAGCAAATTTGGTTAGAATCAAAACACAAAGACTTACTCTGGTCTTGGTTACCATCACCCAAAGCACCAAGCCTTCTCATATGCTCTACGGCTAAAGACTTGAAGATGTTAAAGGACAATCCATTCAGGGAAATCAACAGCATCCTATTATTAAAGTTCAGATTGTTTACATTTTACTTTTTAGTACCTCTAAAGCTTATTAAACTTACAGATTAGCTGTAGCAAAGATTTTATACCTTCAGTGCTTCATATTTTGTAGCTGCGCCACCAGCAAGAACAGCTATGAACTCGCACAGTCTGTCTAGCAGTTATTGTGGCACCGGCTCTCCTCTAAGTTTTTGTGTGAACCTTAAGAAAGCTAAGAAGGATAAAAAAAATTCAAGCTTCACGTTCGATGTTCTAAGCAAAGGCAAAAATGGGTTTCCATGTAACTAATGGGTGAGACATTGCGCGCTGCAAGGTTTTTCGAAGAGAGATAACCTTATTGTTTTGGCTGTGGCATGTGCTTCTCCTACTTCTCATCTTTATCTGAGAAACCACAAAAGAAGTCGGCTTAGATCTGAATCGAAACATAAACAGTTACCCTTTTCCTATTTTCCAGGACCGTTAGCTCTGCATGCATCTTCCCACTTCCCTTTAGGACAGTTTTGAGTCTTATCTTTGCCTCTGCAATGGGACATGTAGACTGTGACATAAACAAACTAAGCTTCGAGGGGAAATATGCTATGGATACTTAAATAAATAACCTAAATATGGTTAGTCACACACAAGTGAAGGATTCTTTCTTTTAGTCCAAATACAAATCATCTTGAGGTCTAAACAAAGAGATAATAAAACAGGAAAAAGATGAAATCAACCACTACAATGATCACTTTCCAACTTTTTACGAACAAAAAGACATAAAGGAGAGGAAAAGGACAAAGATTTGAACGTTATTTGTGAAGCTTTTGTTCAAAACAATTGTTTGGTCACATTTTTCACAATGGTACAAATGAACAATTAGAATTTGCGGATACAAATCCCAAAAAAATATAGAGGCAATGGTGTATGTAATCTTGACTTACTGTAGAGGCTTTTCGAGTGATATGGTTGGAAAGACAGGTCGCATGGTTCGTTCTCACGGCCGTACAAAGAACCAAGATCAGACTTAAGCTGTTCAAACAAATTCCTTCCTCTTCAATCCTTCTTGTCTCGAATCCTTAAAATTCGACAGCACTTTAACAACTGAACACATAAACTGATAAAAGTAACATCAGGCTACAAAACAAAGGCTAATTCCTTAGGAAGAATCTTGTAAAAAATAAAACTTGAAAAAAATTCCTCACTCTCTGTTATCCTCATTAGCAAGGTAGGAAGATCTGGTGGCCCACTTGACTCTTCTTCAAGTTACTGAAGAATGTAGACCAATAACAATGATAAGACACCTAAACTTATAATGCTCTATTGATCTTTTTAACATAAACCAACCAACACTGGCGAAATTAAAATGTTAGAAAAGGAATGAGTTTGATTTGTAACATTTCCAAAAGATAGAACCTTTTTTGTTGGTAGACGAAGCTCATCAGGTTGCTCCTTGATGTTCATCTGCAAATCATCTTTTGCAAAGCCTTTCACGTTCTTCGTCAATAGCTTTACTGTCCTTCTCATCCATCAGAGTTAGAATCAGAACCCAAAGGTTCCTATTCATCATCGCTACCATCGAGAAAATCTGGAAACAGGGGATTTTCATTTGGAATTCATCGAAGTAGTTTTGTGTGTAACAAATCTGGAAAAAGGAAAAGAACCACGAAGTTTGATATGTTGACGGTCTTCTCAGTGTTCTTGCGGTCGATTGAGTCTGAAGAATTGCCGGTGGGTTCCATCGGGATGAGTTTTCAAGAGAATCTTATCAACTTTGTTGGAGACAAAAGCTTGGAAAAGAGGTTTAAAATAGAGAAAAACAGAGAAGAAGGTGAAAGGAACCCATTAAATGAGTTAAGCAAGGATTGATTAGAACATTTAGTGGTGAATTACTCGTCGAAACAGATTTGGAGTGATGAGAAATGGTAGAGGTGAAAATCGAAAGGTTCGCGAATAAGAAGTTAGGGTTACAATACAATATGCAGAGGTGTTCGTGTCAAAGAGGTGGAAGTCGATAGAGGACAGAACATGGGCTATAGCAAATGGTCCGAAATAACAAATAACAAAAGCCCAAAACAGACAGAAATATACGAAAAGATCAAACCGAACTAACAATTAAATGACGTGGAGAAATGGAGCAATCCTACTGGTCTGAATTTCCTATTCGACGTGGAGGCCTTTAGAGGGCTCCATATCCAACTTTTAATATAGTAGATAGATTATTAGAGGAAAACTTACATAGAGTCTACAACACTCCAACATGAAAATTTTTGTAAGTGATTTATTATAACCCAAGTAGAATCATTAAACATTAATCTTCATAAGAAATTTAGATTTGTCGGTTGCAAAGTAATTTTCATTATTTGTAATAATATAAATTTATGTTAAAATATGCTTTATTAGTTTACAATATAGACAGTTTATATATCATGATAACTAATTGACAATGTTAAATAAAACAATATAAACAGTTTATGCATGTATGCATGTAGGTAAGCCATTAATCAGCTTAAGTGTATTTACTAAGCTGATTAGTTGTCTGGTGTAATAAACAACCGAACAAAACAATACATGTCGATTAGAAAAATAGTACTCCCTCTGTTTCTTATTACATGATGTTTTAACTCAATGCACATATATTAAGAAAAATATTTTTTGTCAAAAAGTATCAAAAAATATGATTTAAAAGTAATTTATTTAATTAAAAATAGATAAAATAAACACACAATTGATTACACAGATTTTGATAAAGTTAAAGTTAATCTATATTTGTGCAAACTTCATCTATTGTGAAACAAGAAAACATCTCCAAAACATCATGTATATTGAAACGGAGGGAGTATATTTTACAACTAGATAGTGGCCCGCACACTTGTGCGGAATAATATTTATCTAACTAATTCAAATTTTAACAATTATTTTTAAAAAAAAAATCAATCTAAATTATTTAATTAATTTCAAATATTAAATTAATCTGAAGATATAAATTTTGTTATTACACATGTAAAACATATCATTATCATAATAATCTAATAAAGTTTTATAGATATTTTAAAAAATCATTTGCATTTTCTGACATGATTCTTTTATAAATATTTATTAGTAAATGTACTATTAGTTAAATATCAAAAACAATATTTATTTTAAAATATATTGTTATCTTTAATCAGTTTTAATTTATTAATTTAAAAACCTTCATCTAATCAAATAAGCAAATACATAATTGTTCATAAAATTGATGTTCTCAAGCCAAAATTTTGAAGTTATCATAATCTCAAAATAAAGCAAAAAACACAATAATGTTAAAACGATCCAACTTTACATATTATATGCATCATTGTTAATTAAAATATTGATTATAATTATATTTTAAAATACCTCCCACAATAGCTGAATAAATACGCAAATATACCATATTGACAAACAAAACATTAATATGTAATGTATAAGATAAAAAACATTTCATATCTATTGTTATTTTAATTTCTAAATGCTCTAATAGAGAAAAATAAATTATATTCAATCTATATTTTTTACTCTAAAATAGAAATTGCTACTTTCTATAAAGTGATATTCCTTTATTGTTAAATAATTTTTTTTTCAAGTAGTGGTCTTCAACTTTCAAATTTTATTAAATATAACTAAAACAAATTATTTTAAAAATAATTTATTAAAAATATAGAATGACGCTTTTCTTTCTATAATAGTCTTCTAAAGAAATTTCAATTAAAATAAAGTCATAACTCAGTGAAACTTTTGAAAGAATTAAAAGTAACAATAATTAATTTTATAATATAAGGTACATGTTTTTTTTAAAAATATATAAGGTACATGTTGTAAATAAAAATTAATATTTTGAAAATATTCTCTTTTAGAGCGATATTTTTAAATATGATTCTTATAAAAACAATTAAAATAAAATAAACAAATATTAATTTTCAACTTAAATAACAAATAAATGTTATTTTTCAACTGTAATAACAATTAAAAACGCTACAAAAATTCACACTCACAAAAAAATATAAATCAAAATTATTGTTATAGCTTATAAACCTCGTTAACAAAATTAATATGTTTATAAAAATATTTGGCTTGATATATACGTTTACAAAAAATATAAATAAATTTATTTTATATTTTGTAAAACTATTTTTAATATTTTAGTATAATAATAAATCTAATTATTATAGGAATATATAAAGTTAAAAATTAATTGTAGATAAACACAAGATAAATATGTGGGATTATCTTTTCTTTTTTTCAAACACGTTTCATTATTTCTTTAAGATAATTTTATAATATTATTCTGTAATCAGTTAAATAAAGAATTATTCACTAAATATATCAAAAATTCAATGAATAAATAAGATAATATTAAATATTTGTATAGTGAAAAATTGTAATTATCATGTTTTCAAATATTTTATTATTAAAATATATGAAAAAATATTTATGAAAATCATTGATTAAGCCTAAAATCATGGAGAACATGACAAATAAGCGAAAAACCTAAAAATATGGATAAACTGACACATAAGCAAATTCACTTCTCAAATAATAGTATAGATTACGGTTCATTTACATCCTCTCAAACTCCCACCTTGAAATTACATATCTATCTCTGTAGACAAAAATCAAAACCACTCCCTCCCAAGTATACCAAATCTCTAGTATATCTCCATTTTTTGTCTTCAGAAAACCTAATAAACAAACCAATATTCTAACAATGAAATATAAAGAGAAGAGACGAACCGTAGCTAGTGATCATTGTTCATATCCGACGGTGGCAAGAAGCTTTCCAAAGACAACCCACAAATATTAAAATCTACTTCCTCGATCGTCCACTTCTCCTCTATTCGTCTCCGGTGGTTAACAGCTCCACCGTAACGATAAAGCGTGGTCAACGTTCGTCCACCGTGTGCTATGTTAACTGAGTCAACGTACTTGTAGTCGTCAATGATTGACTCCATGCTCGTCTCCCAAAAAACACCGTCGCTTTTCCCCCTAGCGGATTTGACCCTCACGAGCTTTGTGTCACCGAACTTCGCGAGAAGTCCCGTCCGTTGGCTGAAGTAACCCCACACTGTGTGGTGGATCACCTCCGTGTTAGGCGAACACTGCGCCTTGAGTATATCTGCTGGTGTTTCTACCTTTAAGACGAAACAGTCTTCGTTGTTAACGGTTTGTTCGCCGATACAAACGGCGTCTAGAAACAGACTAGCCGTGCATCTCGGATCTAGTCCCTGCCACATCGTTTCACAGGTCAAAATGTACATACAAACTTTATAACAAGTTTGATAAGTAGTAGACTGTGTTAGTAGATACATCACAATATATATTGATTAATAACTAAAATGATCAATATGATCTTAATTATAAACCTATTAAGTTAGAATATTAGCTACATAATATAAAAATATGCAGCCAAAGCTCTTTATTTTCTAGGTATACAAACAGGATTACATGGAAAAAAACTAGCTAGCTAGGATTACATGTTTTAATGGTGTGTGTGACTTGGCTGCTATAGTTTCATTTATATATTTCCAGTCATTAACAAATCACATATATGCATCATCAATACCATGTTCGAACATGACAATTAATACACTCCAATAGATTTTTTTTTTGTCATGCAAACCGTTTAGTTAATCGTATAAAATTCGATTATATGTAACACTGATTAAATACAGTATATAAAATGGTTATACTTTGAGATGAACGTACCTGAAAAAAACGGCGGAGAGGGCGAGGAGGGCCACGGTGAGCCTGGGAAGGTTGGGTAGATGATTGGTTCCAAGCCACTTTACCGTCACTACCGGCGCTAATCTTGAAACCGGAAACCACCAGCTCCAAAAACCAAAGATTTGGATTCTTCTGCCACAAAACAAAACCTCCCACTTCAAAATTGCCTTTCCCCAGCCGCACCGGTGTAGTCGTCGTCCCTTCATCCTCTCCAGCAACCATCTCGGAGCCTTGCATCCTCACCTGCCCTACTGCATACATACTCTTTACCGCGCTCAGAGCTGCTGGACCTCCACACGCAGCCACGTACTGCTGCACTATGTACTTAGCCGTTGACGACTCCTTCAAATATATACACACCAATAATATTAGGCATTACACATATATTTTCATATTTAAGTAATTAGACGAAGGATGCGTTTTATAATGTAAACTGAAAGTTTACCAATTATACGATAATTCTTTTATACAGTGGAATGAGAAATTTTTTTTCCTATAAGTTACATGCATATTTCATCTCTATAAATGTTACAATCATGCATGTTGTTTCTAGTCTGATCCATGAGTTATATAATAGCCGAAATTTCTTGTCATTTGAAACATTTGTACTAGCTAGCCAGAGTAAATCGGAAAAGTCGTATGGACCTAAACCCACATAAGCAAACCTCTAACAACACTGAATCATAAGGTTTAGCTAATTGGATTGGAAAAAGAAGCTAATTGGCTTGCATGATGCATCACTATACATGTCCATCTGTTGTTAATAAATGGTCTTATCACACTATTTTCATATCGATTCTTATGAAACCTGAACACAAAATCCTTGCAAGAATCTATATCTAAACCTAAAAAACGATCTCGACTCAAAATTAGACCAGCTAAACAAAAAGAACAACACAAAATATAACAATAATAACATAATATTATATAAACCTACGATGGAAGGGTCATTGATGGGTCGGGAGAGACAGAACTCAAGAGGGACATGAAAAGGAATAAGAGGACTTCCCACGATCTTCAACAACGCAACAAACTCGTTGTCTGATTTTGACTGCAAATGCATATTAACATTGCTCATCGACGAAGAAGACGCCGGCGTTCTCCTGTCAGCCGCGACTGCGGTCACGACGGCATGAGCCTTCATAAGAGCGTGCATATTCCTCCACCGTCCCGTCGCGTTACTTCCCATCTTCGTAAACATTTCTTCAGGCACAGGGACCTCTAACACCGTCTCTAACCCGTCTTCATCGTCTAAATTCGGACAAAGCTTCCTCATTTTCATCTATTAAATATATTTTCTTTTTCAAAAAGTTGTTTACGAAGAAAGAGAGGATTAGGGTTTTCCTCTTTCTCCGAAGTTTTATTACGGAGAGAGATAGATAGATCCTAGATAATCATGAGGATTAGTTATGACGAATACAAACTATTCTTGATTTTGTTCTTCTCATTTTCTGTTGGCCGGCTTTTAAGGTGCTCCTTGCTCGTAGCTATCGTGAGAACACGATTTTAGGAGGATCCATCCAATCTCTATCCATATACACATATAATCTTACACTGATGTGACATATTACATAACATGGATTTAGGCTTCCGTGTCTATAGATGGATTGAAAACTGACAATCTTGTATGTGTATCATACGAATATCTGTATATATACTTAATTCCATTCATTCCCACAAAATTAAAAATAAAATGAAAACAAAATAAAAATATGTGTATATACAGAAACACATTATGGTCGTGAAGAATAAAACTAGTTTCTTATACGAAGGCATAAAATAAATCTAGCTGAGGAATAATATCAAATATTTACAATGCAGGAGACCAATGTTTTATCGAATATCTTTCTCTATACGCAGTTATATCTACTTCCTAAATTATTACTTTTAATGTAAAAGGTGGACTAGTAGAAACCAAAGAAGATTGACGTCCAAAGAACATATCAGCTTCAAGTAAATTTGTTCAAAATGGAAAAATTAATAAATGAAATCAACTTAAGTCACTTGTTAAACCACTGATTGATAAGAAAATAACGGAATGATTTATGCTTATTGTGCCACCTGATAATCCAAAATTGGAGAATTCAGGCTGCTTTTACATAATACTGTTCTACTTAGTTCTTCAATCATCATCGTTAATGGATTAATCTACTTTTACACCAGAAATAGAGTTATACAAACCGGTGCTCTGGAAAACAGATCACACTGGCCAGTAAAATAGGTTTAAAACTTAAAAGCCACTAGAAGGCTATCCAAGTTAATTAGTTGCAAAAACCGGTTCCACCAGTCTATTATTAAATTCTTTTTGCTCCACTAATTCTTTTCATGTCACGTGAAAATTGCTTTATTTCAGTGGGTATTATTAGAGATAATGAAAATTCTATATTTTTATAAATTCTTAAATTATAAAATTAGCCCATTAATATTCACCAAAACATTTCAAGATTAACATTGAACCATCATAGAGAATGAATAATTTATCACTAATTAGTTCTATGTTAGACATTCATTTAAATGAAATTTTGAATTTCAAATCATAGAGAATAATGTAATTTACTAACAATTACACAAATTAATTGAAAAACCATAAAATGGTGCTCCTCGTCCCTTCGGTAGGGTCTCAAGCTAAAAGATTGCGAAGATGTACTGGTTATTATTTCGGATTCCGGTTTGTTCTGGTTAAAAATTTCGGTTTTTCCGGTTAAGTTGGTATGTAATATCCTTGAATGAATGAACAAGGCGAAATGGTGCTAATGATATACATCAATCAATCCATTAGAATATTTAACAGTATAAAGAGATGCCACTAGAACCGATTCGATTCTTAAGAAACAGCGCGGGGGTAGTTCTTGGTGGGTTTTTGATAGTAAACTTGGTTTCCACGGCTTCTCTCACATTCACAACCAACCACAAGCCTTCTTCCCGTTTCCAAGCTTCGACCAAACCCTTGGAACAGAGCAGCCATTTGGAGACATCTGCTTAGGCGCAGGAGGTTTCACGAGATTGTAGGTAGGAGAAGTTGGCACCGTAGACCCATAGAATGGCTGTTGTTGATGTTGTGCAAACTTCTGAAAACTTATCTAATGACCAGAGTCAGCAGATGAAGAGTCAGACTCATCACACTTCAGGTATAGTAGCCGGAGGTATGAAACTGGCGATGAGTGGGACTAGCAGGTGCAGAAACCGCATAGAAAGGATTGTAAAAGACGTTATTGATTGGTTAACGTTCACCATGGACTGCTTAGCAATAGATTCCCGGTTAGGCTACGATCTAGGGTTCTGGAAGTTGGAGATGAGAGCGGTTGAGTAACATAGTTCCCACTTTAGTTTATTAGACAAAGAACTACAAAAAGACCAATGTCTTATGTTTCTCCACGAGCTTTTGGACATGATCAGTTTATAGACATGATCATTAATCCACAGAAGCTCAAGCTCTAATCAGATTCAAAATATCTATGAAAAGACACGATTAGATCAGAAAGTGTTGGTCATTTGTTTCAGGAAACTTACCTTGCGATAAGTAGTGCCATCTTCTTCAACAACCCCACAAGCTTCAGAACAGAGAGCTTTGAGCACCTCATTGTTATCGCAACGTTTTGGAAGATTGTAATCACATTGAGCTCTACGTCTAGTGTATACCTCATTGTCATGAAATGGTTTCCGAATGGTGAGTGAGATGGGCTAAGGTGTACACTCAATGGTTTTGGAAGATTGTATTGGTGGATTGTAGAGGATAAAGCGTGTTCCTAATTATTAGTCAGCAAAGCGGGTCCCAATTTTCTTTGTGGGTCCCTTTCTTGTGTGACAGGAAAACACACCATTTGATTGGTTCTTTTCATGTTTCTTTTTTTTTTTTTTTTTTTTTTTTTGCCGTCTAAGTTTTATTAGTGGGTTGAAACCCAAACCGAAACCATTACAGGACCTTACCACAAACATCAAAAGCCCAATTTAAAGAGCAAACGAGGCACATGGGCCTAAAGGCCAGTCGAAAAGCCCAACGCGCAGCAAACTCCACGCGACCTTCCACGCATCCAAGAGCTTGCATGACGCTCCACGTGTTGGAAAACAATCCTTCAGACGAAACACGTGTCGTCCGATCACCACACCGTGACCCACCTTTCGAGACTCGCCGGAGAAAAACGAAACAGACAATTGTTTCGCCGGAACACGCCGGAGCCATACCACCACATCCATCTTCGTCACCTGTAATTATCCACCGGAGAGCTTCATTGAGACAATCTCAAAGTCTCACCAGGGCCAACGAAATCACCGCAGGCGACGTTAACACCACACCCATCTCTTACGTCTCCACATCTAAAATCGTCCTCGCTGTCACTTCATCGTCGGAGAGCACCAATCGATCAGTTCGAGATCGCTTCCGACGAAGAAAACAAGCCGACAACATCAGGACACGGATTAGAACCACACCCTTCAATCTCCAAGGGTCGACAAACCAACAGCCGGCGACGTGTGGTTGAGAAAAAACCACCACCTCCCGGAATCAAAAGCCGGATGATTCCGTCGAGTAGAACGCAAACCACCGGAGTCAAGGCCAGTTACACCGCGTCAAGGAGACCGCCGTATACTGGAGTCGCTGCAACTCACCGGAAAGGAGGAAGAAAAGAGGGAAACCACCACAACTCTCTCAATCTCTAAATCAACTTTAGAAAAAAGAAAGTCTACCATTCCCCTCTCTCTCCTCACGATCCAGAAACAAAACCTCTCAAATCCTCACTTGCCGATTTCTATTCCTCTAAAAAGATAAGAATTAAGGAAGGGGAAAGAAGAAACAGAGAGAGTTTTCTCTCTCTAAAAGGGAGGAGAGTCTCCTTGTCCATGTTTCTTTTTTGGGGAAATTAGCTAAATACCCTAAAATTAGTGAGATACCATGGAATGGGGGGAAAAAAGTAAAGATGGGGGGAAGAAAATTGGGGGGAGTTTGTGTATGGAGTGCAAATATGATATAGTTTGTGTGTACCTGATACAAATTCCCTTCTTTTTTTCTATCCGAACCAATGAAATAAGTTTGTTATTATGAAGAACATCAAATGATTAAAGCCGTGTTTTAACATTAGTGATATATTTAATCAAAGTCTAAATGTTTTCTGGCATGGAATCTCACTCTCCGAATAAAGAACAAAATTGGTCACTTGTCCTGTTTGGTTTGTATTGTAAATTATTCCATTGCGTTTGACTTTTATAACATCATCCTTACTTTACCAATGATACAAAATTCACATTTTATATAGATCCATCATTGCCCAAAAAAAAATAATATACTGTAGATCCGTCATATTTACTTACTTACTTCCGCAATATTGACATGCCATTCTTAGACTTTAATATCTTGTTTATTTCTAAAATAAAGTAGCAACTTGTTAATATTTTTAGTTTCAAAATAAAAAAACTTGTTAATATTTTTGGAAATTGGATTAATCGATTGGTCCTTCGTTTGTTTTTATTATTTCATAATTTTTTTGTATAGTTCAAAGATTTGTACCACAGCAAGACCCAACCACATGATTTATTGAGTAGATTTACAAGCCATTGTCTGAATTATGTTCTTTTTCAGAGTATAATAAGATTAAGAATGTGTGGTTAGTATTTTTCAAAAAAAAAAGAATGTATGGTTAGTAATATTTACTTTTGTATGGTGGACAGTTACTTTCAAAAGTATAATTGTATGCCTAATGGAGGTGGACGTCTATTTTTCCCTTGTCATAGAATGTGCAGCTCTGACTTCTGAGACATGATAGACGTCAGAATTCATTTATTTGTTATTTTATTAGAATACGGCGATATTTTTGTATAAAAGGTGGAGCTTTGCGTGTGACATGTCTTAAAAATACTAAACAACCAAAGCGAGCAGATAACTGCACTTCACTGGATCAGAGGGTTCAATAAGCGAGCACGTAACTCTTTGTATCCGAGGGTTCAGTTTAGATTAGGCAAAAAATATAGCGCCGTTGCCGGGGATCGAACCCGGGTCACCCGCGTGACAGGCGGGAATACTTACCACTATACTACAACGACATTGTTGGTATGGTTAATAAATAGATATATTTAATTCATCATGCTCACCTTCATCTTAAGGACCAAAACCAGCTTTTTTTTAAGAGTGCATTACCTATTAGGACACATTATTGTCTTTTCTTACAACTTAAGACACAACACGCTGGTGAGACACAATTCCAATTTTCGAGGCTCCTTTTGGACGAAAATACCCTTTGCTGGACGAAAGAAGGAAAGATAATATATTTTAATATTTAATTGTTTAGTTAGCTTTTGCGTTAGCTTTTGTGTTTTCGTAAAAGAGTTAATTTTATGGGAGATAGGGACAACTTAGAACCGTTAGATGTGATGTAAAACAAAAGAATCCAAGGGTGAGGGACCAATGTACACTTTCACGTTGAAGAAAGTAGCTGACGTAATTAATGCAGAGTTTCTCTTCTTTATGCATCTGTAAAGCAGAGGAAGAAGATTATTATTTAAATTTATGGAGTTTTCGCAGAGTTTGGATTCATAATGTTTTTGAGAGCTTATAAGTTTTTGCAGAGCTTGCATCTTCGAGAACTTTCATGTGTTTGAATTTATGAGTGGATGAAAAAAACGTGGACAATATGTTGTGGATGGTGCAACTAGAATGAATGAGTTGTGGACATTGATATTTCAACAAATGAGTTGTGGATGGTGTGTATGTGGAAGTTTATATTGGTGTGTATAGATGATGACCATGATCTAGTAAAACAACTAACCATTTTAGACAATAACATCGGAAAAAAAGATACACTAATGTAGTTTCTTCAAAGGAGAAGAACAACAACATCGAAAAGAAGAGATACTCTGATGTAGTTCCTTTAAAGCAGAAGATCTTCAAATAATCATTTTAGACAGTTATTGATACAGCAAAACATAGAGCGATGTAAGTTGTTCCTAGTTTCAGTGTGTGGACAAGGGAAGTGTGGACAGGAGAGTTGGGGATGGACGAGCTGTACAAGGAATGTGTGTACGTGGATGCCTTTGACAAAGATGTGGATGGGAGGTGGAGGACAGGTCTCTGGAGTTGAGTAGCATATTTGAAGACCGGTATCTGTCCAAACTCTTGTATAGAGACAATTATATACCAAACATGGAAGCTACTAATTAACTTTTAGTTTAACGTGGATTTTAATCGTATTGGATACAATATGGGCCAATCAAGCACATGATACAACAGAGTAATAAAATTAATACCGTGGAAGTGAACTCCATGGTTTCTGTCTAAAGAATATTCACATAAGATGCAACAACAAAATACTATCTTTCAGACCTTTATTTGCATATACAAGAGAAAGAAGTCTCACTTACCCAACTCAAAATATAATCATAATTTCATCATTATCAAAAAGCATCAAACTTTATCTCAAACATAACAGAGAAAAAAATGCTACTACTATCACCACCGTGTTGATTACTTACCGGAACTAGAGTTGGACCAGGAATTGATACAAAACCAACATATGTATCTCATTGCGAAGGAGGAAGCCCTCAGGCTTATAGTCATGTAAGTTTGTGGACGGAAGAATTTATGGTCATGTCCTCATGAACCGAAGCAACTAACAGAACTGATCATGAACGAAGAGACACCTGACGACCCAGCGTAGCTTCGCCGTGGAAGTCGTCTTTTGAGAAAGAGGAGAGTTGTTCTTGACGGAAGCCTAAATGCTGCCGTGTCTGATGTTCCTAAGGAAAAGGAAAGCTCGACGAGGCCACTGAGACAAAATAGAGAGCAACGACATAATATTGGTTCAGTTCCAGAGATATATCAAACAATGAGTCAGACAAAGAGATGTAACTAAGGATTCAGATGATATGTAACAAACAGAAATAAATAAATCAAAAGAAACAGAAAATAGCCTAACTAGAGAGGAGAGAAACAATGTTGGGCAGCTGGAAACTAACCTTTCGTGTCGGCTTGTGATAAGGATCTGGAAAAATCTGGGTTCGGTTTAGAAGAACCAGATTTACAAATGGCCGCGGCGGCGGATTTGTGTTTCTTACCC
Organism: Hirschfeldia incana; assembly: GCA_026261945.1. NCBI lineage: Eukaryota > Viridiplantae > Streptophyta > Magnoliopsida > Brassicales > Brassicaceae > Hirschfeldia > Hirschfeldia incana. Next base: position 452,777 of record JABCMI010000124.1, on the reverse strand, counting down.
TTCATCGTATTGAAATGGCCGCATCATATTAAAATGGCCGCGAGGCGAAGGGATTTTAGAATTTTGTTCCAATTGATTTTAATGAGAAGTAGGGTTCATGAAATGATAGAATATGATAAATTGAATTTTATTCTGAAAAGATGAGAGAGAATAGGAAGGTGGAAAATGATTTTCCGATAGCTTTAGCAGAACTAAGGTTTACGAGGTCCAAAGAAATAGAAACTAAAAAGTGGAACATAACTAGAATTAGCAATTAGTAGGTTTGGTTTGAGAGGGACAAAATAGACAAAGCACAGCCAACAAGTGTGTCTCCAGCAAGATGTGTTTTTTTATGTAATTGATAAGACAAAAAGTGTCTTACATAATAATTTTTTCTTTTTTTAACGTTAAGTTAGGAGATTAGGCAGAGTGCCTTAAATTTGTTCCATTAAATTAAAATGGAGAAAGATATCAAAATATGCTAAAATTATATAATGGTGCTGCTTCCCCTCCCAAATCTCAGTTCCTATTTGGTGCATTGAACACTTGTTACCTTGCCAACTTAGGTTTAATAAATAATTAAATATCCACTCACAAAATGTTTTCATGTTTACCCTAAAACTTATAAAAGTAAGAGAAACAATAATCAAAAAGTGTTGACTTTTTGTAGGTGTGAATGTTGAGAAGTGTTATGACTTACGAATCACTCCATAAGACTTTGGTTCTAGTGAATTGTTTTATATGCATACATACGAGGCAAGTATTTAAAACAGTCCGGAGGTGATTCAAAAATTCAAAATCATGGAGACCAAAGAGAAATAAAAACAAATAAAGTGGTATTATCGTAATATTACGAATGTATGGGCCCATTAAGCCTGTCCTTTTACACAAATATATACCAGTCTACCATTCAGATTCACGTCGATGGCGTGTATACATTGCACAAAAGTTACTACTGTGTGGCCCTCGTTTCCTTCTCCTTTAAACCCTTTAAAAAACATAAAATTCAGATTCCAACACAAATTATTACCTTAAATGTCCATAAGCATTTAACCAAAAGTATTCAATCCACCTTTTTGCGTTTGAAGAAAAAAAAAAAAAAAAAACTAAATATTTGAATAAGAAAAAACTATAGCATGTTATTAACAAATAAAAATCCATTTTGAAAATTTTCCATTGAAGTAATGTTTTTCAGTAAACATACCATTAACATCATGTAAACTGGATTAAACAGGTCATTAGGTGGAATCATTAAAGACAAAAAAAAAAAGAAAACCGCTCAGTTTCCATTGTGCAAATAGGTTGCAGTACAAACCCACGTGTCGACATATCATTGGTAATCGTGCTAGGAAGGCAGTCGCTATCGTCTCTCTCTCTCTCTCTTACTATGACTCTGATTTTTGCCCTCACTGCTTACTCTGTCTTTCTTCCTCAGACACCAATAAAAGAATCTCAATTTCTCTCTGATCGTGAAAAAAACAAGAAGAAGAAAGAAGAAAGAAGAGAGGAGACAAATGCTGGAAGCTCCTGATAACTCAAACGTCCTCAACAGAGGATACTCTCAACTACAGAATTGCTTCGGAGATTGCAGTAGCGAGGAGGAACTAACGGTCCTGCCACGTCATACCAAAGTGGTCGTCACGGGAAACAACCGTACCAAATCTGTCCTTGTTGGTCTTCAAGGCGTCGTTCAGAAAGCCGTCGGACTCGGTGGTTGGCATTGGCTGGTGAGATCATTAATAATCAATCATCACCCTACCTCCAAGCTTCTTCCTTTTCTTTTTATTACATATCTGAAATTATTACAAGGTTCGAGCTTTAAAGCTCAATAATGCAAGTTCGATGTTGGTGAATCAAATTGGATCAACACAACAAAAAAAAAAAAATTAAAGCAAAAAGACCATACCCGATGGGACTGATTGTCTATAAAAATTCTAACTTTATTGTAAATTGCATCATTACGATCTTCACTTTTTGTATTTATTTTTGACTCTTTTTCTTCTCGATTTTCTTGTGAATTCTTATCCTTTTTTTCCTACATCTTTTGTGGGTTCAAGCTGGCTTTTTACTTTGTCACTAATTTTTAATATTAATTAGGGTTTTGTTCTTCCTGTTTTGTTCAGATGTGTCATTTTCACTCACTACCTGATTTCATTAGGCTGATTAATTAAGTTTTTTAAATTACTTTATTTGATCATTACTCACTGCACCATTTCCTTGCGTTACTGTTTGATTAGTAACTCAAGTTTTTTTTTATATGAGCTGTTTTAGATTTTTTTTTGTTTCAAAATATGATTTATTTTCCATAGAAATATATCTTAATACGATATTTTAATGACCCAATGCATATTATATTTACTAGTTTCAATTTCTTGTCTCTCAGCATTCACATTTCTCAAAATCTTTTTAGTCCAATCCTCAATCGTTTGATGTTTTCAGGTTTTGACAAATGGAATCGAAGTTAAGTTGCAGAGGAATGCACTTAGTGTCATTGAAGCTCCTACAGGGAATGAAGAAGACGATGATGTTGAAGTCGAGCATACACGATGGAACCCCTCTGATATGAGTAAGTTTGGTTTCCTTGTTCAAGGTATTGTATCAACTGTCAGACGTTTGAGTGTTAAAAGTACATGTATTTTTTTATTGTCTTTTGCAGCATGTGAAGACACTTTGAAGCCTCACAAGTCGAAGCAAAGAGGATACAGATCAGCGCGTTTATCACATAAGGCAATGTGCAGGGCTTTATCTTGTGACTCACACTCAAAAAGCTCGAGTATTGCTCCTCGTGTGAACAACATGGTAATAATGCCTTTGGACTTGTGCTAGATATGCATTTAAATGTTTTTGGTTACTGATAGTTAAATATATATTATATGGTTTGAACGCAGAAGGTTGATCTTAGCAAGTTGGATATCCCTGCGTTACAGAGATACATACGACATTTTAACCTCGTGAGTCAAGAGGAACAATCTTCATTTTTACTGTTAAAGTTTTGGGTTTTGACAAGGAGTGTGATCTGTTTTGGTAAGGTGGATGCACTTCCTAACCCGTCAAAGGAGCAGCTACTTGAGATGGTTCAAAGACACTTCATGTCTCAGGTAACATTCCCTCTTCTAGAGCAACTGAAAATCAAAAGAGCTAAGAATCTAAAACATCTTTGTGAATTTGTCGTCTCTTTTAGGAAATAGATGAGCTTCAGGTTATTATGGGATTCGTTCAAGCAGCAAAGGGAATGAAGAAAGCTTGCAGGTGGAAATCAAGAGATTACTGATCTTAAGTCTTAACTGCAACAGCTAAAGCTCTTAAAGGGACTAACAGACGCTCACATATTTTAAAAAACCGTGGCTTAAATTGTTGATTAGTAGTTAAGCCTCCGTCTCTTTTGGGTTAACAGTAGATGTTATTGCTCATGTAAGTACAATCAAGAAGCAATGACCTAAAAACAAAGAAGCCTTCTAATCTCTTATTCAGCATTCATCTTTATTTATCAAGATATCTGAATATGTTAAGATGTAAATACGTAATGCAAAGAGTCTGAGTTATATGTTTCTATTTCCTAAAGATAAATAGTTTATAAATTTAAAATAGATACAAATGAAATCAACATTGCACAAAAATATAATTACAAAGTCATAATCTTTCCGTGCATGATAAGCAAAAGAAACGTGAGATAGAAACCCAAACCGAATCTAAACCGGACCACCGGTTTTGAAGACCGGGTTTAAGGCAGAAAGTGATCAAGTGAAAGTGCTTGTAGCTTTATCAGACATTACTAGCTGTAAGATTAGTTTAACACGAAAACGGTTCCATACGTTTAATTAAGCGGGTTGATAAATTATGACAGCCGAAATGTAATACAGAGACGGTGTTTGGTTTTGGGTTTGTCAGACTCTTTCCTAACCAAAAAGGTAGGAAAAAAGAGTGTTCAAAGTTGTCAAAACTAACCTGATCCATTTGCACGGTTGCAACTACTCAGATAAGGAGATAAGATGACACGTGAACAAGCAAAGTGATAGAAATAAAAAAGGAGAAGATGCTACATGTATGATTTTCCTGAAAGGATGATCTCATGGAGCAGTTAAAGAGCCCGAGCAAAGGTCTAATGGCTTCTATGCTTCTTCCATCACCGACAAAAGTTTTTGTTCAGACATAAATCTTCTCTATACAAGTTAGAACACCCTCTTGACAACAACAAGTGTAAATGACATCCTGTTGTTTCTAACTCAGTGAACACAAAGATTTTCAACTCTTGCTCCACGGCAATTGCTAGACACAAATAGCTTAAGACAAGAGTCCAATGAATGTGTGATCTTCAAGAGAGCATCATGAAATAAAATTACTTAGTTAATTATGATTTAAAGAGCTAATTAGCAATTAATAAAGTCAGCATATAAATCTTTTATTTCAGTAAGTTCCATTATATTATTTCATTGTATGGAACAATGCAAATGTGATTAGTGTAAGAAGATAATAATCTTTCCGTGCGTGACAAGCAAGAGAAACCCAACCCGACTCTAAATCGGAACCCTAGTTTTTTAAGACCGGTCCGGGCAGAAAGTGATCACATAGCTAGCTCCATTACAAGTGAATGTGCTCGTCTCATCGTCATAAGCATAACTATAAGCGCTAGGACAAGCGTTCTTGAACATCTTCGAGTACTGCGTCGGAGAACAAGTCTGCGGCGTCGCGTGAGCTCCGGTACAACAAAACTCCGGCGAGTTAAACGCCGCGCAGGCACTCTTACACGCCGCCACGTTTCCACCGTTCTGGGGATCCATGATCCGAAGCTCACTAGGACAGATCTCGTTGATGTCGGAGACGCAGCCCGCGTAACGACAGTCACCGGAACCTCCCTGCGGCCTTATCCCCATCTTGACGTTGTAACCGTCGACGAGGCTCACGTCGTAGAAATCCATGCCGTTGTTGCTCGACCCGACGGTGAACTCGGCGAGAGTGGCAGGAGGAACTCCGTTGCCGGTGCATTTTAGAGCGCCGCCGCAGTCTCCGGTGACGCAGGTGCCGCGGCCGGAAGAGTCGAAGGTGCAGCCGGTGCGGGCCCAGAAGCGTCCGGACCATCCCGGAGGAGCGTTGAGCTGAAGGGAAGCGCCGGGAGTCAAGGGGAAGCCGCCTTCGCCGAGGGTGTTGCTGTTGCCGGAGAGGATTCCGGGCCACACGGTGTAAGGGCAGCTGTTTTCTAAAGTGAAGACGGTGGCGGAAACAGCAACGCCGCCTGCAATGTCATTACACAAGCAACTTGTTATAAAGACATAAGTGGAAGTGAAACAGAGAAGAAACTAAAAGCAGAGTGTGTTTTTGTTGTTACTTGTGATGAACGCAAAGAGGAGAATGTGGATACTGGAGAGTTTCGCCATATTTTGTTACTAGGGTTTGGTTTTGTGTGTGTTATGTGTCACGAATCTTCTATTTATATAAGTGCTGGTCATTAGAAATTTTTGCTCTTATTGGTCCAATGGTTAGCCCATCTTCTTTGGCCCTATGAATTTAATTTGATTTAAATGTGTATCTACTAATATAAACACTAAACTATATGTTATGAGCTTTTTAAAAACTTTAATTGACACGGTATCGTTTACGTTTATTCATTTATGCTACATTTTCTTTTCTTTTTGTTTTCTCATTCAAAGATATGAGGGTGTATTTGTATGTCTTGAATCTTTTAACTTGCACACATTTATACATGTTTCTTGTCTAATCTACCTTACAAGAAACAAGTTTCTCAACTTTTCCCAACCAAAAAGGTGAAGAAAGTTTATAGTTGGTTTTATCTAAACTAACCTAATCTCACTTTCACCTACTAGGATAATTAAGATGACATGTGACCAAATAAAGGCATGTAAACCAAAACAGGGGATGCTATACATGCTCTTCTTGAAAAGATGATCTAACTGGAGCAGTTAAAGAGCACAAGCACCGGTATTCTCTCTCTCTTGCATCACCTTAAGAAAGAAGGTAACATCCTTTTGGGACAAAATTAAGTTGGTTCTTTGCTTTTGCCATCAGGCCATCACTGACAAAGTCTTGTTCAGATGGGAACTAGCTTTACTGACACCTCTTGACAACAATATGAGTTGATGAGCTATTGTTGTTTCTAACTAAGTGAGCACAAGAGAGTTTAGTTTCACAGTTCCTCCAGTCAATTACCAAAAGTGGCTACTGCAAGACTAAACAGCTTGACACAACTATAATGCAAATAAATATACAAGTCAATATGAAAACCTGACTTTCAAGAGAATACAATTAAACGGGTAGATACAATATAAACAAACAATGAAAGGTATCAAATAAATCTTTTCTTCTTGTAAATTCTTGTCTGATAAAAAAATGTATGTACAACAGAGTTAGTGGGTTTTTGCTTTTGTACTAGAACCTCCTTTACAACAACCAACAACAGATGGTGAAGGTCTGAACTTGTAGTAAGTAGCAAAAGACAAATATATGAAGCTGAGACCAACATATACTTTGAAAAAGCTATGTGAATACAAGGTCAGATAAAAGAACAGTACCGTCAAAGATATGATCACAGCAAAAGTTGCAATGCACTTGAGAATAGATAGTTCTTCTTCTGGTCTTTGGTTTGGGAACTGACCTTGAGCATTGAAATCAGATAACAGTTTGTCCTTGGACTCAAACGAATCCATTAACCAAGCAGAAGATGCTGCCTCGTTTGCTGGAATCTCCTTTGCTAGAACTCGTTTCACGTGGATGTGAACTTCCGAAGGATCGGTACCGAACACATTGTCCATGAAAGATGGGCAGCGTGGCTTGTACGCTATAGTCAGATCATATACTGCGTCCAAAGAGTTGTGTAGAGCTTCCAAGCAAACGCTGAAGCCTCTTGTCTTTGGTAGAAGTACGTTTGATAGTGTTGGAAGACCAGCTTCAGCTGCAAACTTTTGGCTTCTCTTGCACTTCTCTTCACTGCATATGAAAGAAGATTAGACAAAGAGCACAGAATCTAAAACATTCAAATGTAAAGTCAAAGAGGGAAGCATGTTGTACGTGAAGTCAGTCCCTTCTGGAAAGAGAGCTAGCCACAAAGGTTCTTGAGGATCTCTAAACGTTGAAAGCATTAGAAGCATGACAGGTTCATCGACCTCACGCTTCCTCTCCACTGGTATAAACTCGAGAACGTGAAACCCCCACCCGAATATAGGCAGCCTCATCAAGCTGCTCTTAAGCACGTACTTGATGTAGCCGAGACAGCCTTTCCTCAAGGCTATATTCCACAGATACATCCAATCCACCTCTGTCCTGTGGTTAGCGATCAGCAGAACACGTTTCTCTACGGGAAGGGTGTCTCCGGAGAAGATAACCGTTGTTCCGTTGATCGTTTCGAAGAGGTAAGGCCAGAGAGCTAGCCAGTAACCGAAGATGAAGGATATGGATTTTCTAGATTGGTGGACGCTGAGGAGGCGTAAGGCTAGAGCAAAAGGTGGTGCGAAGTAGATGAGGAACATGAAGGCGGTGGAGAGGAAGATGAGTAAGATGATGAGACCCCTCAGGATCCTGAGTGGAGTCAAGGTGCGGTTCTTTAAGTTATCAGAGTCTCCGCTAACTTCCATCTTTTTCCAGGAGAAAAACCTTAAGAGAGATAAAGACAAAATTGTAGCAATGAGATACAAAACATTACTCAATGCCAAACCTAACAAGTACCCAATAAAGACAAGAGACTAGCAAAACAATGCAAGAGCCTACAATGTTAACTCTAAGCTCAAAATGCAAATATCACATATAGATCTTTCTCCAACAATCATGTGCAGGGCATGTCCTGGGCATACCTAAATAAAACATTTGCTGGGACCCTACAATTTTGTGTGGTTAATATTATATAGATCTTTTGGTCCCCAAATTATACAGAAAAATCATTTAATAACTATTTCAAATCACATAAATCTCAAGACCGGCTAAGCCTGTTTTACATGAAGAAGATTTTACTCAGCATGAATATCTCCTTTAAGATCAAACAACTCCATCAAATTAAGTATCATTGTATGTATGATAGCATATACTATACCGAGAATATCAATAAACCCGATTATATCACAACTGCTCAGGATGATCATGTGTAGTAGGAGTTTAGATTCGAAACAACACAGAAAGACACACAGAGAGATTTATAATCTAACACATCCAAAATTTCTGATTTTGATATGAAGCATCCAAAAAGAAGAAGAATCTTATGAACATGAATTAGTCTCTAATAAGCAAATTGTCAACAGATATTTACCAATTTTAAAACCAGAGAAATAATCATGAACACATACTTAATATATGTAAAAACTAACTAGAGTCGAATCCACTATTACAATTCAGTATTCGAAACACAAACATCACCATATTGGGAAAGACTTGTGTATACAGCAACTAATAACAGATAAAAAAAACAGATCCCACGTGATAAAAAGACACCGTAGAGACAGAGCAAGAGAAACACACTTCTCTCTGTTCTCTCGCGTGTCTCGAAGACCAAAACAACAGGGAGCAAGCAAGAAAGAGAGAGAATAAAAAGTACCTGGAGAAGTTAGGGAGGGAGCGAGAGAGAGCCAAGTTGGTGAAGAAGAGAGGATAATAAAACGTTATAATGGAACAGAGGAATGTGAATCTCAAAAAAACAAAAGTTTCGTAGAAGGATCCAAATCTGATTGGAGATAAGTTCAGAGACGGTAGGGTGTACCGTAAGGCTAAGGTCACCAATAGTATTGGCCGTATACGACAGGGTCTAAAAAGCCGCCGCGATGACAAATCCTCTAAAGCTGACGCTTTGCGACGACCACCCGATAATATTCTCCTGGCCTTGTTTGTTACACTTTGAACGAAACTCAAACGTGAAGCAACCTCTTTAATAAAATAAAATAAAATAAAATAAAAAAACATTTTAGTTTTACTTTTTTTTTTGCTAAAAGATTTTCTAACAATTTTAGTTGTACTTGTACCCCCAAAAAGAAGGAAATCACACTTTTTCTTCATTTAATTCAATTAAATTAAGTTAAATATACACGCTGCCTTTTTCTTATAAAGCTGGATCTAAAAACTTTTAGATCTAATTTTTTTTTTGTATTTTATTTGGAGACCCACATGCTCTATAATTTTCATCTTATTAGATGCAATTAACAGGTTGCTTGAACATGCTGAAGATAAAAATCGTATCTGTGGTTAGTTCCAAAAGTATGTATTTTTATATTTAATTAAATTTTAAGTTATTATATCAAACGTAATTGTTTTCTCTCTAATCTCTAGTGGTTGATTAAAGAACATTTCCTTCTCCTAAATATACTGGACGCATTGAATAGTAGACTAATAAAGATACCTTCTTTTGTATAATGGATAATAACAAATCTTCAGAAAATATTTGATTTATAAGATATTCATTGACCAAAAGATAAACTATGTTATGATAGAAGACCCAAAATACGAGGACGTGATTGATCGGTTCAGAAGGTAATATTCCCTCCTTCGATTCGTCAACTTACACTAGGGGTATATACGTAAATCAAACATAATAATGGGATATAACCTAAAGAGTATTAAACTCTGAGGGTTTATTCACAATTAGGTCTCTGCTTCAGAATTACAGAGACCTAACTTCTTCCGCACTCCAAGTGATTTTATTAGGATCGAGATGGCAATGTCTGTGGAGCTTCCTGTAGCGATTGAAAAGCACCGCTGGAAAGGCGCGTGGGGGGGGGAGGGTTTGTGCGATGTGCGTGGTGAGAGAAACGAGCGTGGAGCTGAGTTCATTGAGGTTCTTGTTATCGGTGGTCCCATTTGATTCGTGCTTTACGCGCTTCTCTTCCTCCGCGGTTTTGGTATTAAAGTTTGCAGCTTTGTACTTGTACAGCTTCAGTGAATGTGTGTTCATCAGTTCATGAAATTAACAAACTTTTAACAGAGACAGCTCCAGAGATGAAGTCTTGAAGCAGCTCCATCATCAGGAAGGTCCATACTCTGTTTCTTCTCTTCTTTGACATTTTCAAGTCTTTTGAATTTCCATGTGGCCACAATGTATTAGTAGGGTTACTTGTAGGATTCTTGTTTTTTTTTTCTAATTTCTCAAGGTGTGTGCAGGTTAACGAAATGGCGAGAGAAGTGCAGCAACACACTAGTTTCTGTATAGGTACTTCTATTTAGAACAAGCTACCTTTTTGTTCTAGTTGCTCTACTGGCCATGAACTGACTTTGATCTGAGCTTTTTACAGATATCGACATAGAGATTCTACTACAGAAGGATTTGGTAACTCTGGACGAGGCGCTAAGTAATGCGAACACCACTGTTTCTATGGCAGTGAATGCAGCCTCTGCTCTGATAAGTGTAAGCATACTTTTGTCTCTCATGGTGTATTTATACTCAAAAAGTTAATATATGATTTACTTATCCAGGGGAATAGGGGATGGATAGAAACTTTATATACGTCATGCATAAAGATCTTAAAGAACTTGAAGGTTCAAAAGTCACAACGGTAAGTTTCTTTTTATCCTAAGGTGGGGTGTTTAGCTGAAACTCAACAGACATCTAAAGACAACTTTTCCTCGCTGCTATGTTGTATTATTAGTCAAGATGCTTCATTGCTTGTTGTTATTAATAAGATGCTGAAGTAGTGATGACTATATTTATCTCTTTGATCTTGCTGAAATACTCATACTTTAATGATGGGGATAAATACATGATTTTATACATCATGTACATTATTGTTTTATTATTATAAGATAAGGATATAAAAAGGTTTACATCGTCTCTTCTTTATCTTTTGGTTAAGGTTTTCCATATGGGTTGAAACCAAAATAAAGAAATAGCCGTTCCCTTATCGCCCTGTATAACTCTGTACCGTCGGATATCACACGATCAGTGTTCATTTCATCATCCACGTTCATAAAACCATGATTCTGGACAACCGGTAAACTTGGCGGCTTAGAGAGTCCATCCATATAGTGGTGCATCATATCCAGTTGTGGGGCCAAGGGAGAAGGGAAAAGCTGAGAGGCCGTAACAGAAGAAGGCAACGTACTTAACCCAAGGGTTTGATTGCTAGGATCTTGAGACATTGATGAACCGGATAGATTCCATGTTCTGTATATTTTTATCCATTCAGGTGGTGGAAGGTGCTCATGTTTCCCATCGTATGTAACCACCACAAACTTCACATTGTCTGTACTTCTCTCCACACGTTTCCTCACCTGGCACCCAGTGTATGTGCATCTGTAGTAACTTCTGCGATTACCAATTACTCCAAAATAAATAAATAAATAAACATATATATATATATATATATATATATATATATATATATATATATATATATATATATATATATATATATCCAAAATGCCTGACTAATTTTGATGTGAAAGAAATATATAACCTTGGATTTGCATTCCCTATGACAATTCTTTGACCATATTTTCTCCAGTGAAAACCATCATCAGGATAGTCTTCTTCGCTTTCAACCTGAATTATGACCCTTTTGGTCTTGTTTTGTCTTGTGACTCCAATCATGTTTGATACCACATTTCTCCTGCGAGAGAATTATGTAATTCAGGTCAATTTTATTGTTAAATATATCAATTATGTAATTTAGTTAAGATATTGAGTTTATTATTATGGTTATTAATATTATTATTGACTATTCAATGTTAACTCGGAACCTTCTCTTTCGAGATGAAGGTTCTACAGCAATATTGTGATGGTTGCCTCTTTGAGGATGCAAATCAACGTCCATTGGCTGATGAGGAAGATTGTTGCTGGATATAATAATCGTTGCATGGGTGCCAACTGAAATTCCCACCGTCTCCATAGGCCAATCATTAGGGATTCGCCACGAAGGGGTAATCTGAAAACATAAGTTACACAAAAACAATTAATAAACAGTTAGGTTTATCATATATCAATCTTAAACATATTTAAAATTTGATATTTACCTGTGAAGAATTAGACAACATATTTGGAGATTGCAGTAACGGAGAAAGACTGAATCCTGGAGATATTACGAGGATGGGAGAAGGAACAATAACCGGGTTCCTGAAATAATTAGCAAATGGTCTGTCGCTCTCTATCTCGATTGATGGAATATTATATCCTAGACGTGCAGCCATTCTGTCGCGGAGACCACCAGATCTTTGTTCAGACTGAGGAACAATTGATGAATTGGTTAGAGGGAAGGTCTCACTGATCGGATTTAGACCATTGTTGTTTTGATCCAGCATTGCTATCACCTCTCTTATGCTTGGACTGGACAGTGGAGACCAATCATCTATGAAGTTTCCATCATAATCACTCATTTTTGTTAGGGAGAAAATCCTGAATTGTCAAAAAAAAAATCATTCAAAACAGAATAACTATTTGGAATACAAGTCTTGTAATATAAAGTGATATAATCTATGAGATTTTAAAAATTGGAATAGTATTGAAAGTTTATTTATAGATGTAAAGGAAAAACCGTTTCTTCAAAGGAAACTATGTAAGTTGTGTGCTGCATGGAAGGAGGTGGCCTTCTTATAGTAAGACTTAATCATTTCGTTTGGTAACAATTTTATGTGGTCAAATTTTCATCATTCAACGATCAGCATTTCGTAAAGAGGCTTTAATTACCTTTTACGCATTTCGTAAAGAGGCTTTAATTACCTTTTACTTCTTTTTGGCTTTTACGAAAGGTGTATACTTCAGTCCGTTTTAGTAAAAACAATACCAAAAGCCAACATTCGGTTTTTATTTTAATGCATCATTTATTTTTATTTTTATTTTTTGTCATCAAACAAAAACAATGTATGCTTTATATATTGTTTGAGAAGCATTGCAGCATTTGAGTTATGCTATCTGTAACATGATTTTTAGAATCTTTAGAGAAATATGTTAATCCATATAGATATATACTAATTGTTTTACTAAAATAACCATAAAATTAATTATTAATGTTTACATTCTTTCATTAAATAAAATTACAAATTACCTACTGTGACAAAAGTATATATGTAAATAAATTATTTCTAATAATCAAATTTGTTAAAAACATTTATATTCTTTATCATTTTTGTTTAATTTTACATTAATAAAATAAATTAAGAAACTACATTAAATATAAAAAATTTATATTTTATGTATATGTTATATTTTTAATTTATAACATTTTTTTAAAAAATATTTCATTACTAAAATTAACAGATTTATATTCGAGTTTCTTTTAAAAGTGACTCAAAAGATTTATATTCATCAAAAAAAACTGAAGATACAAATTAACAGATTTATATTCATCAAAAAACTGAAGATACAAATTATTTCTTTTAAAATGGTTTCATTACTAAAATTAACATATTTATATTCATAAAAAACCAAAGATACAAATTATCTAAGGTTATATATAATAGAAATTCTAAATTAAGGTTAAAAGGTTACACATATTTTCAATCAAATTAGAAGATGTTATCAGTATAATGAATATTCAACCACCACAATGGATTAATTTTGTAAGTACATTTACTTAAATCTAGGTTATATGTGCCATGTTCTTTATAACAAAGTTTAATTATTAATAAGCATATTTATCTTAGATACAGCACACTGATTTTATTTCCATTAATACTTTATCTTAAAAAATATAAAAAAATTAAACCATCAAGTTATTATTATTTTTATTTTAAATAATACTGCCATTATAATGGAAAAAATAAACTATACATATTAGGCTGTATGGAAGTTTTGTCGAATCTCTTTTTCCCTTTTCAAATCAGAATTAAAGCTTTTGAAAGCTTGCTTTTGATTCCATGCAGTCGTAATATCACATCTGAACTCAGAACTTATATTTAGTGCTGTTCTACAAGATTTCGTAAAAAAAAAATCTAAGATATTTTTGAGATTTTAAAGTGTCTAGTGGTAATATTATATGCAGGTCTCTCTCTCTCTCTCGTTATCATATGAGGTTTCCTGCACGATTTTACGCTTGCAGGCGCTACGCACGCATCGATAATACCTCTCTTACGCCTCTCTCCTTTTTCTTCTTCTTCTTCTTCTTCTTCTTCTTCTTCTGCCATGGTGGCTGCCTCTTCCTGTTACGCCTCTTCGTTTTGCACATGGTTTCTCACAGTCTGCATGTCCGTCGCTCACAGCGGCAGTGATAGCCGTCAAGCTGCTGCCCTTCAATCTGGCAGACGTAGTTGTCGAATGAGAAAGCTCACCAAATGCTCTGGATCCACTAGCATTCAAGCTCTCGCGACTTCCTGTTTGGACTTAGACCTTGCAATCACTACTACAACAACGACAACATTCCCTTGTCTTCTCTCTTCGGATCCAATACTGTTCCTCTGTATCGGAACCAGAGTAGACACGACCGAGCAACTAACTCCGGTAATAATATTTTTCTTTGTTTCTTGTGTTTAAAGCAACTGGCTGTAACTTTTTTTTTTGGTGAAAAAGTTAAGAAATCCGGCTGTAACTTAATTGGTATAATGACATTGAGATTTGGTTTCTTGATAGTTGCTGATCAAGTTCATCCATCATCAACTTATAATGTATTTTTTTGTGGGTTTTAGGTGGAGCCATGGCTATGAATGAAGAAAAGGAAACCAAGAAACACCCAATGGAGAAGCGCCGGGTTGTGGTGACAGGCATGGGAGTTGAAACATCACTAGGCCATGACTCAAATACCTTTTATGATAATTTACTACAAGGCAATAGTGGAAGCGCCGGGTTGTGGTGACAGGCATGGGAGTTGAAACATCACAGTGAGCATATTATATGATGTTTTTAGCTAATTAAAGCACACAATCTAAAAAGTAGCCTTGAAACTATAAATTAAAAAGTATTCACAAATCGTTTTTGATGAAGTTAAAATATGCCTACAAATATGAGAACATCTTATATATTGGAACATCACAAATTCCTTAAACATCTTGCATTTTCGAGAGAGTATATCAGGGCTTTCTTGAAATCTTGCGGAGTTTCTCCATTTGCTACTTGAATATATTTAGTTGTTTGAACTTTTGTCAAGAGAATTGCTGGAGATATTAAATCTTTCTCCATAGAAGGATGGGTTGCTCCAAAACTGTCTAGGAGGAGAAATTTGGATCCTTTAGAGATTAGTATCTTACAGAAAGCAAAGATTGGAATTGAGACCGTATAGTTTCAGTTTGATAGTTATTGTCTTTAGCTGGTTGTTCAAGAATATAACAGGGGATTTCAGATATGCTATCTTTCTTATCTATTACATCTCTTTTTTATGTTTACAAATAATGTCTATTGGTTTTCGAAAGATTATCATGGGATTATAAGAATGTAGTTAATTGTTCATCTCTTGTGTCACACGATTCACACCTGCTTATTTAGAATCCTGAAATTAGTCTTATATTATTTTGGGTTTCAGAATCAGAACGATTAATACAATATCACTTGTGAACTAAGAGTTATATATCTAGTTACGACTATATATTACTTACATATAAGCTTTATCAAAAGGTAAAACACTATTAATCTCCATCTTTAGTTTGTAAAAGAGAAGAAGGGAAAATTTTCAAAACATTTAATTTCTAAACACGTAGTATGTATAAAATAGCGCGGATAAATATGAGCTTTAGCCTAGGCTAACGTTAGCCTTGTCGCGGCTTTTGTAACTCAAATCAAACATTAACTTAACAGTTAACCAATGTCTTGATGATTTCCATGAAATCGAATAATTACCATTAATGATGTTTGTCTATGAGCTACTTATTGATTATCGTTTATTGGATCATAAACCTGCACAAGATAAAAAACAAAATTTAAATTAGAACGATCAAAAACATAAGAAAGCTTAAACAATAGCTGCGTGAGACTAAAAAGATGGCTTGGTATTTATATAAAAATAAATTTATATTTTTAAATGACAGGTTTTACGATAAGCTTTAACTAAATGATCTAGCTTTCATAATAAGCTATGTAACATAATATTCTCTAATTAATATTAGTGGATTAATAACATAATATTCTCTAGATTAATATTACAATAGATTAAAGAACGATCAAAAACATAAGAAAACTTAAACAATAGCTGCGTGAGACTAAAAAGGTGGCTTGGTATTTATATAAAATTAATTTACATTTCTAAATGACAGTTTTCACGATAAGCTTTAACTAAATGATCTAGCTTTCACAATAAGCTATGTAACATAATATTCTCTAATTAGTATTAGTGGATTAATAACATAATATTCTCTAGATTAATATTACAATAGATTAAAGAAAATAAAAACTTGCGCAAGTAATGTATTTTTAAAATAAGGTAAGTCATTTAAAAATAATTATTAAATTTGATAGATTTAAAAATTAACTCAAATAGATTAAAGAAAGTAACAACTTGTGCAAGTTATGTATAATTAAAATTAGATAAGTCATTAAAAGGAATTAACAAATTTGATAAATTTAATAATCGAATAAATGAGATACGTTTACATGCGCAAGAAATGTATATATTCTCAATAAAGAAACTTTATATCGTCTCCTCTTTCAAAAATAATTGTTGTTTCTATTAATTTTTTTTAGAAATTACATATTAATTATATTAATAAAATAATTCTTTATTATTTATTTTAGCGGAGGTTTTATATTGTAATAAGGTAAGATTTTAGCAACGGTTATAATTATTGTTAGAAAAAAACAGACACACACACACACACACACACACACACACACACACACATATATATATATATATGTTCTAATGTTCAAAAGGGTTATGGTCGTCAATTGTATAAATTTGTTGAGAGTGTTTGGAAGCCAAAATTAAGTGGTTCTAGGTTAACTCTTCTCTGCCGATTTAAAAATAAATAAAAAAGAAATTAGCAAAAAAGAACCAATAGAATTAAGAGAATTAATCCGAGAATGTCTTCTATGAGTGACACGTAAGCAAAAATTACTAAAATGACTTCTCTTTTAATGTATAAAGGGATATAGAAAAAATATAGATATTGGAATGAGCCAAATATTACCGGGTAACAAAATATGTGGAGCTATTAAATAAAGCATCGACAAATAGCTAGAGTTAATTATGTTAGAGAAATACTCTATATGTACCATAATGGGTTTTAAGGTTTTTGCATTTGGATTAAGAAGACATTAAGACATATGGAGTATTATCTTTGTTACATAAAAATATCATTAAATAGATTTTAAGTTTTATTTAATGATATTTTTTAATATGTAATTTATCTTGGTTACATAAAAATATCATTAAATGAAACCAATTCAACCAATAAAAAAAAACCATAGTATTTTATAATTGGTCATAAAATTCAAATAATATTAAAGTCTACCTAGAATAATGAAAACATCAAATATTTTAGAACAATTTTTTTTTCATTTAAACACCAGTTAAATTGGTACGAATGAAGTATTAGGTAAGACCAACAATTAATTAGCTAATGAATAAGTTCAAACAACATTTTACGTAGATTTATTAAATCTCCTTAATACTTCCTCCATTTTCGAATAAATATCATTCTGACACTTTCTACACAGATTAAAAAAATTGTTGGATATATGTAAATTGTTATTAATTACAATTATTTGACAATAGTATTTGAGATAAATAAAATTATTTATAAAATAAATACAGTTTACAATTAATTTTCAGCTGAAAGTAAGTATAATTTGTATTGAAATTGTAAAGTGACATTTTTTTGTCTAACAAGAAAAAATAGCTAGAATGACATTTATTATGAAATGAAGTGAGTAGTATATATTTATTCATTTTGAATAACCCCTGAGAGCCGGAGCATCAGCGAACCCTTCCATCTCGATTTCCCATGTACTTTTTTTTTATTTTAATCTTTTTTCGTTTGACTTTAAAAAAAATTATAACCGAACCTATCGCTGGTCCCACGACAAACCAAACCTATCGCGGATGACTACATATCGTGGGGCCCGCAGAACAATGACGACTCAGTATCACTTGAATAAACTTCTACGACCCGGGTTCACCTTCTTTTATTATTATATTATTTTTTTTTGAAAAACGTGTGAACCCTTCCTAAAATCCTCTAATGCGGTTGCTCTGATTGACTATCACATTTTGTTAGTTGCAACACTTTTTTTGACTTATTAGAGTCAACATTCAACACATTGATTCTCCATTTAATACATCATACGTAACGTTTTAAGACTGACATAACTTTTTCTTCTTTCTGAAAAAAGGCTGACTTAAGTTAATTTGTTTATTATGGAAAACATAAAGTTTTAGTTTGACTGAATTTATTAAGACTGACATAACTTAATAAATTCAGTCAAACTAAAACTTTATGTTTTCCATTATAAACAAATAAATATGTGTGTTAATAATTAGTATTTTGATTTTTCTCTTTTTGACATGATAATATGTGCATATAAATTATAGAGTTTTCAATTTTGAGACACAAAACAAATAAAATGTCAACCAGAATTAGGATGACGCTTATTGTGAATCTGTTATCTCTTATGTTTTCAACAGCTATAGTTCATTCCAATCAAAGTCCCAGACCTTTCAGATCTTTGAAGGTTAGCTTAAAACACAACTTGAGACACACAGTTTCTTCTATTATTTGATTATCATGTAACATATATATATATATATATATAACATTTTTGTCCACAGATAAGTGAAAATGTTACATACGATTGCGTAAATATTTATAAGCAACCAGGGCTCAATCATCCCCTGCTCAAAACCCACAAAATTCAGGTGCATCACCTAAAAATTTCATCTCCTGCATTTTTCTTGTATTAGTATGATAAATATTCTTTATATATTTTCTTATTTGAAAAGAGGAAATCATCACTTTCAAGACCTGAGTTAAAGATACGAACGGCCAAAAACAAAACAGCTAACAAAAACAATATAGGATGTCCAAAAGGAACTGTTCCTATATTGAGAATTTCAAAAGAATTTGTCACTAACTCGCAAACATTTGCTGAGAATCATTTTCTTCCGCTATCAGCCGATAGTCCTGGAACACATGTAAGCAATCATCTCATTTTTCTTAATATGAAAGATCTAGTATTGTATTTTTATGAATATATCAAGTAATAACTCATTAATGTAACCCGATTTTGATAGATTGCTGGAGTAAGGTCAAATGGTGGTCCATTTCGTGGTATAGAAGCTTGGTTTAGTGGAAATGCGCTAGACGTGGGAAAAGATCAAGTCTCTTATAGTCATATATATATAGGCAGTCGATCGGAAAACCAAATCAATTATATCTCAGCGGGTTGGATTGTAGGTTTTATATTGTATAAATATGTTCCTTAATTTATTCGTTATGTCAACCCTTTGAGTATATTCTTAAGGTATTGCAATTCCATGTTGATAGATAAATCCAGGTCTATATGGCGACCAACGTGTTTGGACATTTGGGTTATGGAAGGTCTGTGGCTACAAAAAAAATTGGTGAAAACATTGATCAAATAGTAACAAGTATGGTATTCAATATATGTTAATAGGGTAAGGATGGGAACGGATGTTACAATACCGCTTGTTCAGGGTTTGTTCAAGTATCAAAGAAGATTCCAATTGTCGAGCCCAATGTTCTTAAGCCGGGAGTCCCTCGCTGGTTGCGCTATTCCATTCATCAGGTTTTTCCTTTTTATAAAAGCATACTAGAGATCGATATATTTGAAAGATGCATACTAGTGCTCGATATATTTTTCATCAGGTTGTTACTTATAGTCAGTTTTATAAGCACACTAGTGATCGATATATTTGATTATAATATCTCTAAGATCCGTACGTTTTTAAAACTGATAAATGTATTTGTCTTGTCTCTTAATATATGGATTAAGGATAAAAATACAGGAAACTGGTGGATTACACAACTTATGGAAGATGCACCTAATGAAGATATCGGTTATTGGCCAAAAGAATTATTTAACCTATTAGACAATGGTGCAAATATGGTTGGAGCTGGTGGTGTTGTTCAGGCTTCTCCTTCTGGTTCAAGCCCTCCTATGGGTAATGGTATTCTACCGAATGGAGGCCCTCAGGATTCAGGAGTTTTTACAAATATTGAAGTCTTGAATTCCAACTATGAGGAACGTAAAATGGATTCTTTTCCTATAGAGAGTTTGGTAGATAGTGTGAAATGTTATGGACTAAGAATTGGTTCCCAAAAACGATTCCCTCATCTCGGCTTTTTCTTCAATTATGGTGGTCTGGGAGGGAATTCATGTGGAGTTTAACATTTGCCAACATACTCTGTAAAATTGGCATTTAATAAATATATTATAAATTAATAAAATGCAAACTATTATACAGATCTATTATTTACTTTTGTTTTGTTTTGTTCTCAAGGTTAACGTCTCTCAAATTTGTAAATGCAGTTCACGTTCTATTTGATTCTTAGAATCATCCCTTTAAAATCACACAAGTAATAAAAGGAGAATATCATGAACGGAGAGGCCTTCCACGTCACAATCGCTGAGATAAAATGGGTATTTTATATGGGCTATATAAAAATTATAACTCGGTCCATCCTAACCCAAAACCTTTTTTTGTGTGTAAAGTTTTGCAATTCTCTTCCCCAGACTCTTCCACTACGTCTTTATCTTAAACAATCAATGATGATTTTTAAACTTTTCTTATATGTTTCGTTTTCACCTCCCCCTTGATCCTCCTTCTATATTAAGGGCCTATGTCTAAACCCTAAATCCACCAAAAATTGATAAATCTATTCTGAATAAGCTGCATCCATAGCCATAAAATCTACTCAACTCTCCACCGTAAATGGACTTTTATTTCAACGAAATCTCACCTGGACCAGCTCAGTCAGATCGATCATGTGAGACCACTTCGCAATCATTCGGTAAGTACGCTCTGCCTCGACTGTGGTCATCAGCTGTTGCAAGACGGATACCATATATAAGGAAAAAAAGCTCTGATGGTCGGTGGTTCATGGGAATTCGTTGTTAGTTAATTGCCTTTGTTTGATAAGAAAGCCATCTGAGGGAGTTTAGGCAACCAAGTAACGTTTTTATGATCTCTTGATTCCAAGTAAGTTTTAAGTAGTTCTACAAATTCTCGAAATCAAAAACCATCTGAGAAAGTTATCCTAATCTTGTAAAATTGTTCACTGCAAAATGCAGAGAAGTTTTAGAGAGGCGTTTACAAGTTTTGAATAAGGAATCTGGCTAACGACTCAACTATTCCGAGTCATGATTTCTGATATAACTACTAATATTTTTGGGTGTTTTTCTACATCTTGACAGGAATTTACTGGTCAACAAGCAGATGAAAGGCAAGGACTTAAAACTCTGGTTCTCATTAAAAAACTATAAATTTGGTATTAGTATTGGGTCAATGATGATAGTATAGGGTCCATGATGATCATTTCCTGTGTGTTGACAGTGGATAGATTGACTGAAACCGGAGATAGTGAGCATACTATCATGGAGCAAGGAAGAAGGCGGGTTGGTATTTAGATTATTTAGATTCGGCAATAGCGTGACTACCTGTACCAACAAAACAATTGTTACATGTATCTCCAGTTAGGTTTTCCCTGCCTCTGTGCATGCTCTCTTTTAAAGGATTAGAGAACAAACTCCTCCACATTGTAGGTTATAATAAAAATGCTGAATCTGAATGTGTCAAACAAGATGCTGAATAAATGAATGCTTCTGAAATCAGTAAGAGATTCTTGCCATTCCACTTTTTCTCCTTGGCACAATTTCTTTTTTGGTAATTAAAGCTTTTTTATGTGTGTTCAGAAGTACTAATATGCAGATGGTGGAGAAAAGAATGATGAAAAGGTAATACTCAAGCGGACTACTCATAAGAAGAAAGTTGAAAAAAGCGTACCTTTAAGTGTTCTGCGTCTGACTCTAGAGGCCAAAGTTCCAATGGAAATAGAGGAAACTGAGAAGGCTAATGCGAGATCTGAGTTGAGGAGAGGTTTATCTCTTCTTCTACATGTTTTTTTTGTTGTTGTTGTAAACTAATGTCTCTGTGTTTTAAGAAGTTTTTAGATGTTCTTCTCATGTATCTTATGCCATTCGAACATGCAAAATATTTATTTTAATTTATATTTTATTTTAAAATAATCTTCCTCTCCACTCTTTTAAAAATATAATGTTCTTGACGTTAAAAAAACATATAATGTTTTTGTAATTAACAGTCTCTAAAATTTTATCGCAATTTATTAAAATACATCAATTTGGATTCTGCTGTAAGAAAAACAAACATTATTAAAATAGATTTATCTATTAGGAGTATATATTTACTTTTTAGGAAAATGTATTTTATTACTACATTAATTTGTCTGTATGATGTTATTAGTGGAGTTTACGCTACTAATAATTTATTGTTTTGGGTAAACAAACAACATTCATATTTCTTTGTTTATAGTTGCAGAAAGACTATTGGTAAAAGCTGAAACCATATGTATTCATGTCCAACCATGTTGCGCTTAATGTCCCATAACGGAAATAAAAATAAATAATAGTGTGAACTATTTTCGAATCATTTAATGAAAGTATCCTAGTGTCTTAATTAAATTGTCATGATTCGTATGTCTATTTTCTTGTGTATTTAATGATTAATCACAATTTTGGGCTGCTTTTCCACAAATACATGGAAAACACATTATTTACATTGCAAACAATCTCCCAAATCAAATAAATTTTTATTATAGTCAACAATAGTGAAGCTCACTCGCAATATGAGACAATCAAGCAGTCATGTTCAGAGAGATGCAAAACATAAGTGATCTGAAATATAAAGTTTCATCATCGGCCACACAGTTTTAATTTGACAAAAAAAGATAAGCATCATCAAACATTTCAAAGGAAGAATAAGAATCGAGTTCAATGCATGAGTTTGAAAAATTCTCAACAACAAATAAGAAGATTATCATCCAGAAAACACAACTAAAAAGAACTTCCCATCCTCTTCCAACTTATATATATGTATATATTCTGAAGTCAATCACTACATTCAACATTCAAACAACATAAATCATAGAATCTTTCTCTTATAATACTATATTATACACTCTTAACAATTTTATAAAATATAGATATTCTACCATATTTTATACACAAAAAATCAATAGTAACATGTTTTTGTATTACTATATCGGACATCATTAACCAAGATAAGGGATGTAAAAGGAATTTCATCTCTTTCCAATCAAAAGTCGTTTTACGCTAATATTTTGTTTTTGCAGAGAGTCCTTGAGTGAAGTAGAGATAACGCTCTCTCCTCTAATAGTTATAAAATTTGCACCAACTTAAATCTTTATATACTTAATTCCTTAATTTGATAAATTGGTAATATTGAAGCAACCTTAGCTATTCATAAGATCAAAACTATTCCAATTTGGGTGCCTTTGAAAAAGATACCCAACATTCTAATCTCAATCCCATTAAAGATGTCATCTTCATTCCTATTAAAAGTAGAATTGGCACCCACAAATCTTTAACCAATTATAAGTATATGACAAACACAATAAAATATGTAACCAAATATTGACATTGTCTAATGTTGGTTGCTCCATAGACATTTGAAGCAACCGTAGCTATCCCTAAGATCAAAAAACTATTCCGATTTGGGTGACTTTGAAAAAGATACCCAATATTCTAAACTCAATCCCATTAAAAATGTCATTTTCATTCCCATTTAAAGTAGAATTGGTTAGATCTTAATAACAATATATCAACAATTGCAACGGTGATGCTTTCTCTCCATTTCTGCTTGTCTAATATCAAATCTCTCGATCTAACCTCCAGCACTTTCATCAAACCTTCAAACACCAACTCATTTGTAGCAACCTGAGCAAAGTGAAATACAGCACGAAGAAGAACATTCAACACACCATAAAGAAAGCTGTACCGAGAGCAATTATTCTCGTATGTTTTAACACCATTACTAACCATCTGTTATTCTTTTTTTTTTTGATAAATTTTTTTTTTGATAAAAAAAACCATCTGTTATTCAATCCCACATGCTCTAGGATCAAAACCTTTTATCCCTACTACAAAGATAAGAACAAATATGCATTTTCGAAAAAAAATCTCCATTATCTCTATTGCATCAACACAAAGAGATCCAGAAACTACTTGATTAGTTATAGTCACGATTCGTAACACCATGGATCGTCTGAAATCACGAGACAGAGCAGCTCAACAGTGAAGCTGATACCGATCGGAGATCCGAGCGGATCAACGGCAACCGTGAGCAGGCGGCTCGATCCGGCGGAACTAACTAACCGAAGAGCATGATGTAAATGAGCTCGATCAGACTCAAACAACGAAAGGATCGATGAACAGTTGATTTGATTTTTCAATTATTTATAAAATTTATAAATATCATTATTTTATATCAAAAAATTTCAATTTTCAAAATTTATTGATTTTATTTGTTAAGAAAATAAAACAGTAATGTAATTGTTTATAGTTTGATTTATTCAAAGTTTACTTTAATTTTTAATTTATTTTATTTCAATTGTAGTAAAAATAATTAAAATTATATAAAGTTATTTTATTCATCTCATACTTTATTTAGTTACTTCATTTTTTTTTAAAATATGTGTATTTGTAAATATATAGATTTGTTCTGATAAATATATCATTAAATATAAATAACATATAATTTGATAAAATAATTAATTATAACTACACTTATTTTAATAATAAAATTTGATTCATAAATTTATTAAATTTATATTTGTAATCATATGTTTAAATAGATATATAAAAGTTATTAAGTATTGCCATATTTTTCTAAAATCTTACAAAAATAAAAATTTATAGAGAAAAAATATTTTTGATATAAAGTTTATCAGTTATTACAATATTACAAAATGTTGTCAAAAATATAAATTCATATATAGAAAATAGTCATTGTTATATTTAACAAATCTTGCTAAAAATGTAAATCTTTATATATGAAATTTTACATGTAATAATTAAACTGATGTAATGTCATATTTCTTTTGAACCATATCATCACTTTTTTTAAAGTGAATATAATGATGATACATATACAAATCATTTTCAAAATAATATATAAGGGATCTAATCGTATCTAGAACAAATCGGTTTGATGTAAACTAAACAACTAAACTAAACATGTATTTTCTAATAAATGTCATTGTTATCTTTTATTTGAAACAGAAATAAAGGTTTAAAAAGTCTTTTATTCTCTTTAACTCCTTAGTTTTGAATTCTCTAATCTAGGATACTAATCGGATCATCTGATTTCTACCTGGACTATTTGATATCCAAAAGAACTGATACCTGAAATGCTCACAGATCTACAAGTTTCACTACTGAATATAAATTTTATCAAATATGTGTTTTTCATTGCTTTATTTAGTTGCTTCTCACTTCCGTTTCAATGTTTCATTTTGCTAGATGGGATTCTTTGACAGCCCACCAGACTTCGGCGCCGCCTCCTCTCAGGGGAGATGGTCCTTCGCCTACATCGGGCTCGCCGGGGTCTTCATAATTGGTGGGCTGATCTACTTCTGCTGGAAGGGCCGGCAGCAGATGACTCAGCAAGTAACCCCCGTGGGGGACGTCGAGATGTCAGCTGCTGCTCCATAGTTATACTACTCCCACATAAAATATAACAAAATCAGTGTATATTTTTATAAAGGAAGAACTATACTAACATTAACATAAGTTTGTATTTAGATATATTTAAAATATAAACAAATATTTTTTCATTTTATATTTTGGCTTTTCAGTTCTTTGTTATCGATACTATTAAAACATGAACATTCCTGATTTATACCTTTAATGAAATACTACATTTTTTCCAAAATTGTCCTTAATGATATGACTAAAAAATAAAATTTATTAATGGTATAGTGGTATTTTGGTTTAGTGGGTTTATTTCAATAGAGCCTAATTAAATTGATTATGTTCTTATATAATCAATTTCATATCTCATAAACTTTTTAAATATCAATAACAGAAATTAAAATCTGTAATAATTTTTAAAAATTGATATTAGAAATTGAAATTTTATAACTACACAAAAATAAGACTTAATCAAAATATTATTGGCCACTTTAGATGTTTAACAATATTTTATATAATTTATATTTTTTTAAAATTATATAATATCCCAAGTACGAATTTACAAACATAAAACGGTTGTGTGACGCATTTTAAATTTCGTCATACTGTACACACTATAACAAATCTGCATAATTGTAACTTGATCATGTCACAGTTTATATAGTTAAAACGAAAAATTATCAATCTTTATATTGAAAAAACAACAAAAAAATATTCGTCATTTCAAGGACGGGTCAGAGTCTAGCCCACGTGTCTAAATAAATTAGTTATGATCCAAATCTGTTAACTAATTAAATGTTTATGTTTTTATATAATTAATTTCACATTCCATATTTTTTTAATATCAATAACATAAATTAAAGTCTGCAATAATTTTAAAAAGTTGATATTAGAATTTGAATTTTGTAACTACACGAGGATAAGACTTAAACAAAAATATTATTGGTCACTTTATATGTTTAGCAATATTTTATATAATTTATAATTCTTTTGAAGTTATATAATAGTCCAAGTACGAATTTTGGATACAGACATTGTTTAAATTACAAACATAAAAGGTTGTATGATGCATTTTAAATTTCGTCATACTGTACACACTATAACAAATTCGCATAATTAAAACTTGATCATGTCACAGTTTAAGGACGGATCAGAATCTAGTTAAGCACTAAAAGGTTAGAGGTGGTGTAGTTTGATCTTTTTTTGAAATGGTCTAGTATTACGACGATTGTTACTGTATGGTAATTATTTATTTACGATATTGACTTTTCATCTGATGGTGTTTTGTTTTTTAATTTTATTTTATCATTTTGGAAATAGTAAATTTCATTGGTCCAATGGGCAAGTATACAGAAACACATAGCAGGAGTTGTTTTGGCGTTTGTTGATGTAAGAAGAGCAGTTTGGAAAGTGATTGAGGCTGGCCACTCATAGAGCCCTCCATTAGTATTAGTATGACCTTGACCTGAGATCCTTTGCTCACCTAGGGCAGGGAAAAATTCAACAGAAACATAGTTAGTATGAGCAAGTTTTTTTCTGAATTTCTGGTGCGCAAGGAATATTAGCTAAGGATAGGGTTTTTAGAGGGAGAAAAGAGTGAAGAGAGACGTAAGACGAAACCTCATATGTTAACAAAACAGAGAGAGAGAGATACACACACCTGCATATAATATTACCAATAGCACATTAAAATCTCAAAAATATCTATGACTATAATCAATTATTCATTGGTTTTGTTTCTGAATTAGAAATTTTTTTTATAGGGTTATTGACCGGAAACAAGTGGACGCCGGAGATTGATACCGTCCGCAATAGAAATCATTGTTATTAAGCATCATCAGATGAATCAAGAAGCCATCTCAACACATGATTGGGAGAGAATAAGTATTATTTCTGTTGGTGGTTTTTGTACATAGTGCTCTCAAAAGAGTTGTAAATGTATATCAACAAGATACATTTACACAAATCCTTTTTGTTTGCTGGACATTTGCGATCAAATGTTTTTTGTTTGTTTGCTTATCACAGCATTTTACTGCTTGTGTAGGATCTCTCTGCTTCTCCAGCGACTATAGAGTTATAAACAAGAAATGGTTTTCTTCTGACTATCGTGTTTAATCTTAGTAGTGTGATTTAGAAACTTCAGTAGTTTGAAATCTAACAATTTTTAATTTTAACAAAAGCACTTATAAGCACAGTAGATTATCAAATATTAATCATGATTTAAAAGTTTAAACTACTTCAAATGACTTTTTGATATATATATTTTATTAGAAAACAAAATGAATTATTAAGAAGCATACATGAGTATGCGAATTTATATCAACTTCCTACAAAAAATAGGTAAAAGTTAGTTGACATAATTTATTTTTCAAATTCAGAATAAAAACAAGTGTCGATTGGTGTATATGCATGCAAGTGTGTATGTCTCTCTCTCTCGTTAGCATGAGCCATGAGGTTGTGCACGAATTTACGCATACAGGCGCTACGCACGCCTCCTGAAAGAGAGAGGGAGAGAGAGAGATGAAAGATCCATTCCTCTTACGTCTCTCGTGAAACCGCTGGATTCTCTCTTCACCCTTTTCTCGTTTTCTCTACGTTCTTGTCTTCTTCGTCTTCTTCTGTTCTCTCTGGCCTCTTTCGCTTCAGTTTTGCCATGGTGGCTGCGTCTTCCTGTTACGCTTATTTGGACTTTAGGCCTTGCAATCACTACAACAACAACAATAGCATTGCCTTGTCTTCTCTCTTCGGATCGAGTACTGTTTCTCTCAAGCGAAACCAGAGTAGACTGAACCGAGCAACTAGCTCCGGTAATAACATTCTTCTTCATTTTTGATTTCTTGATATCGTTTGCAAGTTGAAACGCTTTGTTTTTTTAAAAAAAATCTTTCCTTACACAAGCCTTAGTTCCATGTTGTTATGTGTTTCTGTTATTAATCAAATGATGAAACTTGGAGGTGAAGTTGGAATTTTTTATTTATTATTATTATTCCATGTGGTGTGAGTTTTAGGCTCAGTGTTGGAAACATGGACAGATGGCAGTGAGACTATATAGCCTATATTATGTGACTTAATTGGTATAATATAATGCCATATAGATTTGGTTTCTTGATAGTAGGTAATCAAGTTGATCCATCATCAGCTTATAATGTCTTTTGTGGTTTCCTAGATGGAACCGTGGCTATTGCTATGGATATTAAAGAACAAGAGACAGTTAACAAGAAACACCCAAAGGAGAAGCGCAGGGTTGTGGTGACAGGCATGGGAGTTGAGACGTCACTAGGCCATGACCCAAATACCTTTTATGATAATTTGCTACAAGGCAACAGTGGTATTAGCCACATTGAGGATTTTGATTGTTCTGACTTTCCTACGGTAAGCAAAATATTATGATATCAGTGCTTTCTTGAGGTTCGTCCATTTGCTATTTGAATATCTTTCCTTTGTTTTTTAACTGTTTGTCAATAGAGAATTGCTGGAGAGATCAAATCTTTCTCCACCGAAGGATGGGTTGCGCCAAAACTGTCTAGGCGGATGGACAAGTTCATGCTCTATCTTCTCACTGCTGGCAAGAAAGCTTTGGCTGATGGTGGTGTAACCGAACAAGTCATGGCTGAGTTTGACAAAGCCAAATGTGGAGTCTTGATTGGCTCTGCATTGGGTGGCATGAAGGTATACTTACATTCTTGTAAAATCAGTTTCTAATCATTTCATCTCTAACAAGCTATATTGATTCACAGGTCTTTCATGAGGCTATTAAAGCTCTGAAGATCTCATACAAGAAGATGAATCCCTTTTGTGTTCCTCTTGCCACAGCAAACATGGGTTCTGCTATGCTTGCAATTGATCTGGTCTCTGATTTAATGTGAATGTTATATAAACAAAAATATGAATGAACACCAACACTAACATTTCTTTTTTCTCAAATGATAAATTAGGGGTGGATGGGGCCAAACTACTCTATTTCAAGTGCTTGTGCTACAAGCAACTTTTGCATTCTGAACTCAGCTAACCACATTATTAAGGGTGAAGCTGTAAGTATCCCCTAAAGTCAGTTTGGAGACTTCTTCTGGTTCTACTTTATTAGACTGTCTTATCTTTCTCCTAAACCTTTCAGGATGTAATGCTCTGTGGTGGCTCAGATGCAGCTATTATTCCAATAGGTGCAAACTCACTCTCCTGCACTGCTCTTTGAACTTTAAGCTACATGTATCTTATCGTATGTGTACCAGTGCAGGGTTAGCAGGTTTCGTGGCAGTCCGGGCTCTTTCACAAAAGAATAGTGATCCTGCAAAAGCTTCACGTCCTTGGGATAGTGTAATTTTCTTACAAGTTCCTCTCGTGTCTTCTTTTGCAATTTTGTAATACCTTTTGGATAACAGAATCGAGATGGTTTCGTGATTGGTGAGGGAGCTGGAGTTCTGCTTTTGGAAGAACTTGAGCATGCTAAGGTATTATAACGTGTCACAAACGAAACTTATCTCAAAGCTTTTCTAGATTCCTGCTATGGAGAAAATGGTGAGAACTTATGTATTTTGGTTCAGAAAAGAGGAGCAACTATCTACGCAGAGTTCCTTGGTGGGAGTTTCACATGTGATGCCTACCACATGACCGAGCCTCACCCTGATGGTTAGTTTCATTTCCCCCTATTTCATATTATATATAGTTTGCTAATCAATTGCTAATGTATCCTAAATCCACAGGAGCTGGTGTAATTATATGCATTGAGAAAGCCTTAGCTCATGCTGGGATTTCCAAGGAACAGATAAATTACGTAAATGCACATGCAACCTCAACACTAGCTGGAGACCTTAAAGAGTACAAAGCCCTTGTTCACTGTTTTGGCCAAAATCCTGAGGTATCTTCATTTTGTCAGTCCTCCTTAAGTTTGGTATACTAGAACCTGTTACACAAAGTTCCAAGCTAGTTTTATGTGTTTTTCTAATTTGCCTGTCTCACGATGTGGCAGCTAAAGGTAAACTCTACGAAATCTATGATCGGACACTTGCTGGGAGCTGCTGGAGCTGTAGAGGCTGTTGCAACCGTGCAGGTAACACAATGAATATTAGAGACATGTATCGACAATGTAATTTTCAGATTTTTCATGCTGATTTTCTGTTGGTTTCTAAAGGCAATAAGAACCGGTTGGGTTCATCCAAATATCAACCTGGACAATCCAGAATATGGAGTGGTATGCTGATATTTTTTTGTCTTTTTGTTATATTCCAAGATGATCATAGTTTGATACTAGTATACTACACAAAGACCATTTCATGTCCTGAAGAAAAGTTTTTAATTATACTATCTAATGTGATGAAATTTGGAGCAGGATACAAAATTGCTGGTGGGTCCTGAGAAGGAGAGATTGAACATTAAAGCAGCCTTGTCAAATTCTTTTGGGTTTGGTGGTCATAACTCCAGCATCATTTTTGCTCCTTACAAGTGAAAGCATTCATTTCCTGTACTCCAAACCTTATTGTATAACTTGCTGTAAGGTACACTAACACATCCATCGATAGGAATAGCCTGGAAATGAAGTGTTGTGCTGTGATGAAGCTGAGTTTCAAAACATGTATATACTCTTGTGTAGTGTAACTAGTGTTTACAATGATTTAGGATGTCGTTTAGATGTTATGCTATGTTGTGATATGATGAAGATGAGTTTCAAAGCATGTATTTGTTATTTGCAGTGTTTACAAGCTCCCCATGTTAATGTTGTTGCGGGAATCAACACAGTTTGTTAAAGTACCAAGAGCTAAAGCTAAGTTCTTAGGATCAAGATTTGATGTGCCAGATACCTTGGATAGGAGCAAACGTAGCAGAGTTTGAATTTGCCATGACCAAATCTGTTCCGTGTGATACCTTTTGATTAGAATCTTCGTAGCCTTTTTGTAGTATTTCATTTCACTATTTGTTAATAATCATACAAACAGAAAATACCAAATCAATTCTCAGTTAAATTTTTGTAACTCTTGACAGTTATACTCTGATTATAACATATCTAGAGAGTTATATTCGAAATGTCAAAGTGTTTTCAACTGCTAATTAAAGTGGGACATACACAAAGGTGGATAAAAAAGCATCTCATCAGACTCAGCTTAAAACATGTAGTAGTACAGTCTGTACAGAACCATACGTAGATAACATTTCTACAGAGGAAACATATGTAAAGACTATTTAAACATTATGTTCTATTCTTCTTGTGAGCCCTCTTGCATTTTAGGTGGCCACTATGCTCCCCTACTTGCTTTTTTTAAAGATATTCTCATTTGCGATCATAATGTAGTTAGACAAATATATTGTCACATGTTATCCATCTTACCTGTGAGATCTTCCATCTCCCAACCACCTTCTCACATGATTACTGTTTTACAATGAAGTTTGATTGATGTTTAGTTTGAATTATACTTTACTCTTTTAGTCATGATGTTCCTTCTAATTTATTTTAAGTCAGTCCTGTTTTAAGTTATTCTTATAAAGTGAATAGTTACTTATACGTACCAGAGGACCTTTACTTTCAGTTTTTTTTCCGTTGAGTTCAAAGCATCACAGGCTACGTCTACACTAAGAAAATGATCAAAACCAATTGGGTTTCAAACAAAGAGAGTGGCTAGATAGTATTTGTATGTCTAGGAATTCAGATCTTCGGGTCAGTTTAAGGTGGTTTCTATTGGGGTTCGAATCTTTTAGATCTTAAATATTTGGATCTAGTTACACACTTGGAAATTTTCGTTTCAGATTATTTTTTTTTGATCGGCCTCAGAAAATATATTTAGTATATATTACCAAGTGATTAGATAGTATATCACATTATCAGAATTTGGAATAGTTTCCAACTAATACTAATAGTAACTAACTCCCTTGTTGCTGGAACTGTCAAATATACTGTTTGACTGTGATTCAAAAAAAAAATTGTAACATTTTTTTTTGTTACAACTGGAATTCAAACTTAAACTAGCTTTTATGTACAGTAAATTACAATTACTTAAGTTTAGTTTGCTGCAAGTATTACAATTAAAGTAATTATAAAACGTGATTTATGGATGAGTGGGGTCATGGTTTTAAGAAATATATGGTTTCAGCATCAAGCCACTTGCCTATTTGTATAATTGAGATTTCTTCACATACGAGAATTATTTAAACTGAGATTTGTTTTAAAGTGACTCGACTCAAATTTCAGGTATCTTAATCAT
This sequence comes from Hirschfeldia incana, assembly GCA_026261945.1. Lineage (NCBI taxonomy): Eukaryota > Viridiplantae > Streptophyta > Magnoliopsida > Brassicales > Brassicaceae > Hirschfeldia > Hirschfeldia incana. The sequence continues at coordinate 420,080 of JABCMI010000124.1, read as the reverse complement.
GCTTTGTTGATGTACCTTTCTAATTAATAAGATATTCTAGTAAACATTATTTTATGGCCTTTTTTTTTTGTAGGATCGAATGTGGCGTGGGCGACGGTGAACTCGAAGACACTGTCTGTCTGCCGTTAGAATAAAGGCATTTCAATAACAACACGTGTTTTAAATGCTACTATCACTTGTAATAAATTAAATTTATTTGTTTGGGTAATCTATCTGCAAACAGCGAAGAAACTGCTTTATAAAAGTAATAAACGAGAGAGGTCCACATTGTCTTCCTCGTCATAAAACTCACTTTGTGCTACATAGACAGAGAGAGAGAGATAAAGAAAGGAATAAAGAGAGAAAACCCTAATTTAAGGCAGAAGAACGAACGATGTCGAGTTCCACCGAGTGTCAGAAGTTACAGAAGAAGCCGAGCTTCTCAGAAACATGTAGTCGTCTGAGTCGTTACCTCAAGGAGAAAGGTAGCTTCGGAGATCTCAGCTTGGGGATGACGTGCAACCCCGACGTTATAAATGGTAACCAACCAAACCTTCTCTTTCTAGATCTGGTTTTGTTTTTTTTTTTATGTTCTGAAAATTGAAAACCGGTTTACTTGTTAACCGGAAATCGAATCAAGTAGAAGAACCGGTTCTACTTTGGTTATTACTGAATGTTAAGTCTGTGTACTGAGAGATGTTTCTATGTTTGGTTGGTAGGAGTTTTTGCTGTGTCACGTCAGCCAACGATGATGAATCTGTTCCCTTGTGAAAAAGCTTCGTCTCCTCAAGACGTTAAACCCAAGAATGATATGGTTCCTCGTCAGTCAAGCTTTTCTTCTTCCTCTTCCTCTGAGGTTAAGGAAGAAGCAGAGAAGATCATGGAGACTCAGTCTTCTGTTCCATTGACTATATTCTACGGTGGTCAAGTTATGGTGTTTGATGATTTTCCTGCTGAGAAAGCCAAACAAGTCATTGACTTGGCTAACAAAGGAAGTGCTTATACTCAAAACTTAGCCAATAACCAAAAGGAGATTGCTCCTTCTACTACTATCCCAAATCCAGTTCCTAGCCCTGCAAAAACCGCAGCAGCACCGGAGCTAGTGCAGACCAACACGTCCTCTTTAGCTGCTTGCGGTATAGATATTTCTCAGACCTCTTTTGGCTCTTCTATCTCAGGAGACTTTTGGTTTACTAAACTTTCTTCTCTGTTTTATGTTTTGTAGAGCTGCCAATTGCTAGAAGAGCTTCGCTTCATCGGTTCTTGGAGAAGAGAAAGGATAGGTAAGTGCCATTTTGTGAAACATTTACTCCATAATTTAATGTGTTGTTAATGCAAGTTTCTAAATGATCCACTTGTAACATTTAAACAGGATTACATCAAAGGCACCGTACCAGGTAGACGGTTCAACCGAAGCATCTTCCAAGCCTAGCACATCTTGGTTCGGTTCTCAGTAATCTTGACTATCTCTAAAGATTCAATTGATGCTCCGTCGCTTATAAATTATCAACCTCCTCCCTTGTTCATTGTTTATATATAATTGATTTTCACGCCTAGTCGTTTTTGTTTGTTCAAATGCACCATCAGTAATGTCTGTATGAATGTGGTCTTATAGTTTTTTTGGGTTTAAACCTATCTGCCGGTGTCAACATTTGCTTGCAACTTTTGTAAGAATCAATTCTGTTGTTTTTTTTGTTGACGGCTTTAAAATCATCTTAGTTTAATTAAATCCAAACCGATAATTTTTATCAAAATAAAACTTACTTGTGCATATTTTTGACAATTATAAAAAAAACTTGGTACTTACTTGCAATTAAGTATTTCAGAACTACTAGTACTTTTAGCTTCTATAGAATATCCAGTAAGGTAATGGAGCAGCATATCAGCTTTGGTAGGCCATGGACTTCTGGCTCGCGATTGCTTTTTGAGTCTTGGTTCGGTCTTGATCTTGAACAAATGTTTGAACGAACAAAACAAAATGTTGTTGGATCGAACAGAATCAGCTGAGATACAATCATACAACAAGTTGCATTGCATACGGCTACCTTGATTAATCACACCAAGATATCAGAATTGTGAAAAACTTATCATAATGTTTCTTCAGATCTTAATTTTACCATAGGACGTGGTATTTCTCTATTTTCAAATATTCACGACATTTTCACGCAAAAATATTTCAGTACATTGTTACATTTACTAAAATGTTGGTAGTTCAATAGCAGTCCAACAAAATTGTTTTTTTTTTGGTCTGAGCTCATAATATTTTTTTTTAAATTAATGGCAAAAGTAACTGACGTAAAAGTTAAAATTTACATTATAAAAAATCCAGTATTACATTTCAAAGATATTTGTAATTTTAATATATATATATATATCTTGACTGGTAAATATTTTAAATGCATGATTATTATTCTTTTGGTCAAAAAATGCATTATTATATTTAGGTTTTGGTTATCAAAACCCAAAAGCAAATTTTTATAGAATTCGATTGTAAATATAACCTAACCAAAAAATCATCTTCTTAAAAACTATTTTTTTTTCTTTGTAGGTAAAATAGAATGATATATTCTTTTTTAAAATTATGATACGCTTTTGAAATTATGATACGCTATTCCAAATAACGAACGAATATCCCGGCGGATACTTTCGATTAGATCTTCTCAATGACTTCTCCTTTATATATTAAAAAATCTCCGACGAGACAGATCTTTGCTGCTTTTGTATAGTGTGAGATCCAACACACCTGGTGGAATACTGTTTCTGAGATAACTCGAAGGGTCTGTTATTGAGACGATGGGGAGCTCAACGGATGAGAAAGTGGTGGCTGTGATCCTGGTCGGTGGTCCGACCAAAGGTAAAGACTTTGCCTTTTGTCTCATCCTCCGACAACATCAATGCCCTGTGATATCTCGTTTTGATCTTAGATTCAGATTTGTGTGTTTTGAGTGCGTTTATCTCTTGTTTACTTTTTTTTTTGTTAAGACAGTTATTGTCCGGATGATTATGTGTTTCTGATTATGTTCGGATCTATTACCACAGGTACTCGGTTTCGACCATTGTCCCTGAATATTCCAAAGCCTCTGTTTCCTCTTGCTGGACAACCTATGGTGCATCACCCTATCTCCGCTTGTAAAAGGGTAAACACTTTTTGACTCTTCTCAAACCTCAGATCAATGCCTGATGATGATGATGATGATCTGCAGATTCCGAACTTAGCTCAAGTTTATCTTGTTGGTTTCTATGAGGAAAGGGAGTTTGCTCTTTACGTCTCTGCCATTTCCAATGAACTCAAAGTTCCCGTCAGGTTTTTGATCTTTCTTTGCATCTCAGTTTGGTTCGTTTTATGTAGTAGCTCTCATCTTTGTTTTGGGGTTTATTAGATATCTGAGAGAGGACAAGCCACATGGTTCCGCTGGTGGGTTGTATCATTTTAGAAACCTAATCATGGAAGACAACCCGGTTAGTCTCTATCACTTTTTGTGAACCAAAGTTTTTCTTCTTATTCTTCATCTTCACATCTGAGTGTTCTTCTTGTGTCTATTTTCCTTTGCAGTCTCATATCTTTCTGCTTAACTGTGATGTTTGCTGCAGCTTCCCCTTGCCTGAAATGCTCGGTATGTTCTTATTTTTCTCTAAGTCCTGGGGATTCAAAGATCTTTCTTAGTCTTGATAGTTTATACTTCGATTCAAACAGAGGCTCATAGGAAGTATGGTGGAATTGGAACTCTTCTTGTGATCAAGGTTTCTCCTGAATCTGCAAGCCAATTTGGTGAGCTGGTTGCAGATCCGGTTACTAATGAGCTGCTTCATTACACCGAGAAACCCGAAACTTTTGTATGTACATTATATCACTGAGACGACCCAGATCGCTAGCATCTTCAAGTTTTGATTCTAATGTTTTTTTAATTCTTGGAAACACACAGGTTAGTGACCGTATTAACTGCGGTGTTTATGTATTCACCCCTGAAATTTTCACTGCTATTAGAGATGTTTCCACTCAAAGGAATGATACAGGTGAAAAGCAGTAACAAAGACCTTATGCTTCCTTCTCTTAGTCTCAGTAGTATACAACATTCACTTCTTGTTCCCTTTTGTTTTTGTCTTAGCGACTCTGAGACGTGTTTCAAGCTATGAAGCTCTTCAGCCGGCAACAAGGTTTGTTTGTTTGATTGTGTTTTCTTCATACATAACTAAATAAGCCTTTGAATCGAACTGATGTTTTCACCCTTTTTTATATCTAGGATCCCGGCAGACTTTGTGAGACTAGATCAAGACATCCTTTCACCTCTAGCTGGGAAGAAACAGTTATATACTTATGAGACTATGGACTTCTGGGAGCAAATCAAATCTCCTGGGTATGCCTTTGCCTTTGTCTAGTGGACAATGAAAGTGTTATGGCTCTGACTTATGGGTTGACTTTTTTGTTCAGAATGTCTCTGAGGTGCTCGGAACTCTACCTATCCCAGTTCCGGTTGACATCTCCACAGGTGTTGGCTAGTGGTGATGGAACAAGGAGTGCCATAGTGATTGGTGATGTATACATACACCCTTCTGCAAAAGTACACCCAACTGCAAAGGTAAGTTAGTAACCCTCTGATTTGTTTTGTCCCTTGTTGAAGCAACTTTGTTACAAAGACGTTCTGTTTTTGGCTATTGACAGATTGGTCCTAACGTATCAATCTCAGCAAATGCTCGTGTTGGACCTGGTGTCAGGCTTATCAGCTGTATCATCCTTGACGATGTTGAGATCATGGTATGTCTCTTCTTACACATCAATGAGTAAAACTTCTCTTGAGGTTGACTCTTGAGTGATGACTGTGTTCCACAGGAAAATGCAGTGGTGACAAATGCTATCGTTGGTTGGAAATCTTCAATCGGGAGATGGTCTCGTGTCCAGGCATGTTTCTCTCTTCTGACTCATTCTGTTTATGTTTGGTGTGTCGTTTACAATCATGAACCTGAAGCTGTACTTTGTTGATCACAGGCTGAAGGAGTCTACAACTCCAAACTTGGAGTTACAATTCTCGGTAAGCTGTTTCTATCCTCACTTCCTTCTCATTACAGACAAGACAGCTAAATCTCCTTATAGACATAAAACTAACTTGGAATGTAATGGTTTTCAGGAGAATCGGTTGACGTTGAAGACGAGGTAGTGGTGACAAGCAGTATTGTTCTTCCAAACAAGACACTCAACGTCAGTGTTCAAGACGAGATCATCTTGTAATTGAGGAAAAAGGAAGGGAGCCAAACCATCTCCCTCAGTGTTGTTTACTGGAGAATCACAGAGTCAAATGTATTTGGGAACTCATCATACACATGAATCATTTCTTTACATCAAAAACTTTTCAACTTTTGTATCAGATTTCATCATCCTACTATACTTAAGTCACAGCTACTGTAAAAGGCACTACTGAGGTTTTGGCAGTTTCAAATACATGTCATACTGTAATCTTACAGCAGAAGGAAACTGGTTTGGGGCGCTTAAGAGTTTGAGAAAGAACCAAATGGTTTACAAAACCTTATAAGTGTATTGAATAACAGAGTACTATAACATTTCTTTATTTCTATGTAGTTCACAAAGTATGTAATAGAATGATATCTTCCGAGATGACAATCTAAACAAACAACCCACAAAGCCTATTGTTCCTGATGAAACTGAGACACACACACTAAGGCAACAAACAGAAAAGGAAAAGGAGATACCCTATTTGACGTTTCATTGAAACTCTGCTAATCTCCTCGTTCTTTAATCACTATCACTATCAAGAACTTGAAACGAAGAAGACACAGAAAGTATGGCTTCACCACCACGTTGCTTCTGGAAACTCACTTCTCCGCTGTTACCACTTGTCTGGTCCTTCTCATACTTCTTCCTGCAACCAGGGCAAACTCCAGCGTCTTCATTGATCTTCTTATAGCAGAAGAGACACAGCTTAAACTCGCATGAAGAACACGGTTTCAAGTGTAGATCAGTTGCATCCATCTCTTCAGCGCAAAGGGGACAAAGAACATCTTCTTTCTTCTGATCTGGTGAAGGTTCTTGCTCTGCAGTAGAAGTAGGCTTGTTGTCACTCTCGCTTGGATCTTCTTCCTTAAACATGCTGAAGCCATCGCTGTAATCATCATCGCTAGAATCGTCATGATCTACCTCAGTGACCTGCTTAGAACAGCAGAAGCAGTCGTCGTCGTCCACACTCGTTGGGCTGCTAAAAGCTGCAGAGAGATCGTCATCACTATCATCATCAACAACACTCCAAGCTTGAGAAAACCTGTCGCTGATGAGTGTTTTGAGCCTAGAGCAGCAGCCATTGTCATCTTCACTTACGTTACCTCTCTTCCCTAACGTCATACAAACAAAGATATCAAGATTTATAAGAGTTTGATCAAGAACTGCCAAATGAAATCAAGTTTTCTACGTGTATACATACATTGGTGAGTCCATTGACTGTGACGAGCATCATCAACCTTGCGCTGTTTCAGCTTCCTTATCAGATTCGCCTGAAATAATCAATAAACATCCTATGACGATTTGCAACAAGAACTTTCCTAGAAACTATTCAAGAATCACGATGAAACTACGATCTATGCATCAAAACTGTGATTAGTAGACTCACACAAAGGCCATAATCACAATATGAGAAACGAACATGGATCCGCATCGAGTGGGATTGGGAAAGCAGCTCACCTTTCGTTTCTTGAAGACATCTCTCGAGATCGGAGAGCCACGAAAGAGTTGAGAGTCGGTGATCGAATCAGCAACCATGATGACTATCTCTCTCTCTCTCTCTTCTTTGGAGAAGAGAAAGAAGAAAGAACACCGACGAACTCGCGTGCACACGAACAGAGTAGTGTTGAAGAAGAAGCAAACCCTAATTGGGGAAAGAGAGGGAGAGAGATGGGAAACGGAAGCTGCTCTGGCTACGTTCCTTGTAACCCAAGCCTCTCTGACTCTGTGTGTCTGTAGTATATATACCCGCTTGTGCTCACTCGAAAAAAATAAACCCGGTTTGATTTTTTATTCAGGTAGCTTTACCTCGGTTCGATTGTGCATTCACGTAGCTTAGCTCCGGTTTGATTGTGTGTTCACGTAGCTTTACGCCTCACGCCTGCTGTTTTTTGATTGGTCATTATTATGGCTAAAACGACGTCGGGTCGTTGGAGTGTGAATTTAAATGGCTTTTTGTTCTACCGGTTCAAGCATGCTCTGCAAGGCATATACTGAGTTTTTCCATTATTTATTTTTCTTGCCTGAGTATTTCCATTACTATTACTAGGTACTACTCCTTGTGCAATGTAAATATATGACCCTATTATTTTATTTCTATTATATTTTTAAATCGTTTTACATAATCCTAAAGCAATATAATAATATGTCGTGGTGCCAAACAGTTGGGTCAGTCTCTGATAGCCAGAAGGGGCTAAGGAAGATGAATCGTCATCTTAGTTTACATGCAGAAGCAATGTCACAAACTTCAACGATTTTGCAGCCATATATATGTTTATTATTATTTTTCATTCATCTGTCTTTCTGGTTACTATGGCCGCATGAGATTTTTCGAATAAACATTTCTTAAAAGCCTTATAATTATTTTCATAGTTGTGGGGGGATTTCTATTGTAAGAAGTCTCTAAAAATTTTGGAGATCAAAGATTCAAGATCAATGTTTCACTAGGCTTTGCACAGATCCGGCCCCTAATCTTGTAGTTTTGAAAATGAACCAACCCAAGGGGAGCCATACCATCCCTCAAGATTCAGTGTTTACTGGAGAACTCATACACATGAATCATTTCCTTACACTTGAAGAACTTTTCATCTTTTGTATCAGATTTCATCACCCTACTATACTTTAGACACAGCTACTGTAAAAGGCATTACTGAAGTTTTGGCAGTTTCAACACAGTGTTCTTGCTACATGCCATATTCTGATCCTATAGCAGATAAAACTTGTTTGTGGTACTTAGGTGGCAACTTATGATTGGTTCAGTGATGTCTTTTTTTCAGACCGTTGAGACTTTAAAGGTTAGAAGCCATTGCGGTTGAGAAAGAGCCAAATGGTACAAAGGTTGAATGCTAAGCTGAGATGAATAATAAGAAATGGCACCACCACAATCATGTCTTTAAGAGTTTGACAAATAACCAAATGGTTACAGAACTGTTCTGAATCATTTACGCTTTTAAGTGTATGTGAATAACAGAGTACAATGACATGTCTTTATTTCTATGTACATATGACTCACAAACTATGGTATGGAATGATATTTTCCGAGATGACAATCTAAACCCTAAACCCACAAAGCTATTGTTCCTGATGAAACTGAGACACACTAAGGCAAGAAACAAAAAGAGGTAAAAGGAGAAAACCTATTTGACGTTTCATTGAAACTCTCCTTTCTCCTTGATCGATCTTTAATCACTATCACTACCAAGTACTTGAAACGACGAAGACAAAGGAAGTATGGCTTCACCACCACGTTGCTGGAAACTCACTTCTCCGCTGTTACCACTTGTCTGGTCCTTCTCATACTTCTTCCTGCAACCAGGACAAACTCCAGCGCCTTCATTGATCTTCTTATAGCAGAAGAGACACATCTTAAACTCGCATGAAGAACAGGGCTTGAACACTAGATCAGTTGCATCCATCTCTTCATCGCAAAGGGGACAACGAACATCTTCTTTCTTCTGATCTGGTGAAGGCTCTTCTGGATTTGCAGTAGTAGAAGTAGGCTTGTTGTCACTCTCGCTTGGATCTTCTTCTTTAAACATGTTGAAGCCATCGCTGTAATCATCATCGCTAGAATCATCACTCACATCAACAAAAGCTTCTTCCTCCTCTTCAACTACGTTTTCTCTCTTCCCTAACAACATACACAAACGATTACATCAACATCCATTCAAAAAGATCGATCAAGAACTGCAAAATGAAATCAAGTTTCATATACATACTTTGACTGCGACGAGAATCATCAACCCTGCAGTGTCTCAGCTTCATTAACAGACCCGCCTGCAATAATCAAAGAGAGTCGAACAAATCCCGTGACGATTTGCAACAAGAAACTATTCAAGAATCACGATGAAACGACGATCCATGAAAGCTCACCTTTCGTTTCTTGAAGACATCTCTCGAGATCGGAGAGCCACGAAAGAGTCGAGAGTCTTTGGTCGAATCAGCAACCATGATGACTATCTCTCTCTCTCTTCTTTGGAGAAGAGAAAGAAAGAAAGAACACCGAAGCACTCGCGTGCACACAGAGAGAGTAGCGTTGAAGAAGAAGCAAACCCTAATCGGAGAAAGAGAGAGAGAGAGAGGGAGAGATGTGGAACGGAAGCTGCTCTGCTAACGTTCCTTGTAACCCAAGAAGCCTCTCTGACTCTGTGTATTGTATATATAAACAGTTCCAGGTTATGCTCATTCAAAAAATAATTGTAACCCGGTTTGATTGTGTATTCACGTAGCTTTACTCCGGTTTGATTGTTTATACTATTCACTCACGTAGCTTTACACTGCTAATTTTTTTATTGGTCACTATTATGGTGAAACGACGTCGGGTCGCTGGAGTGTGAGTTGTTATATGGCTTTTTGCCCTACCGGTTCTCAACCTTGCACTGCAAGGCATATACTGAGTTTTTCCTTCTTCTTCTATTTTTTTTTGCCTGAGTTTTTCTACTGCTGTTACTAGGTCTCCATGTGTAATATAATTGTATGACCATAATATGTGTCACTCTGATAGCCAGAAGAGGCTGTAGAAGAAGATAAATGGTCATCTTAGACTATTCCGAGTGTACATACAGAAAGCAAATTGCTTCAAGCAATGTTAAAAACTGTCAACTAAGTAGCCAACTAATTCTTTTTTTTTTTATGGAATCGTTAGTCAGACCAATGATTTTGCAGCTATATGTAGGTTTATTGTTTTTTTTTTCATTCACTTGCCTCTCTAGTTACTACTGCCGTAAGAGATTTTTGGAATAAACATTTCTTAAAAAACTTTTTAATTTTTTTCACAGTTTTGGCCATTTTGAGGATTGTATTGTAAAAAGTCTCTAAAAGTTTGGAGATAAAGAATTCAAGGTCAATGTTTCATTAGGTTTTGAACAGATCCAACCCCTGATCTAAATTGCTTATGTAAAATATTTGAAGCTTAAGTTACAAATGCAGAGGATCTATCGTCAACATTCTCTAGTTGTAACTCTAGTGTTTGCTTATGACCTCATCTTATTCTGATTCACTATCTCCAAATCTAACTTATTACACACTAGACCCACTGGTCTGAATTTAAATTGGAACACAACAACTCCACCCAGAATAAAAAAGAAACTGGTCATCATGCAAGACTCATGTTCTTCTTCTTCTTCTTCTCCTCTCTATATATCTTATATTTATGTATATTTTCTGATTTAGGAAACGTCACAGCAAGCTACTCATCCAAATTGGTAAGAAAAGTAGACAGGAAAGCTCTTCCTTAGTGCTTCACACACTGCACTTAGGTCTCCACTTTGTCTGCGTAAAAGTAATGGTGGCTTTGTTTTCTAACCGATGTTAGTGCCTTGTGTGTTCATGTCTTCCAAAACTATGGGTATATAGTTCTTCCAAAACTATGGGTATACATTTGAAAAACAAAAGTCCTATAAAATCTAAAATTAAATAAGTAATGACATTATATAATAGATATGATCATTTTCTTTAAGACAAAATCATATCTAAACGCTCGTCTAGAAGTATACCCACAGTACTTTATAGTTGAACTAGTCCCTAAACACTAAGACTAATTTTAGACGAGAAATATGACTAAACATATCATAGGTTTTAGGTTTAGTTTAAAATATCATTTTGATTTATAAACTTTATATATTACTGTGTAAGTTTTAGTTTCCTGATATTATTGTAAGTTTGAATTTTGAAATCGAAAGTTCTAAATTTTAAAAGGAATTACTTGTAACCCCATCTTTTAAGAAAATTTATTCATAGATCGACAAGATATACTTTTTTTTTTATCGATCGACAAGATATACTTCTTTATATAATAAAGTACAATGGTTTAGCTGTAAAATGATATTAGAGCAGAGTACAAAGAATCATTTCAGAAGGTGACTATTTTTCTAAGATCAAGTTGCATGCGCTTAGGAGGGGACATTGAGTTGACCAGATTGGTATAGTACACACTATAAAGCACTATCGATGTAATTATATTTAATGCAGGAAACTAAATAAAGACAAAAGCAGACGAATAGAAATTAGACACGTGGCATATACCATCATAGCAGCTACAACATGTAATTGTTTAACAAGGAACCACCTGCCTTTTGGCTTATAAATCTCATCAAGAAGGCATGTTTCACACACCACACCACTCCATTGCTATTGCTCTGTACGTTTGCTTCCTTGCGGTGAAAGAGGGAGCGCGTGGAATATATCATGGCCGACAGTACTAACACGGTCGCGTTCGCCATAACTAAAGAGATTATGCTGTTCGGTGTTAGGGTTGTGCTTGATCCTATGAGAAAGAGCGTGAGCCTGAACAACTTGTCTGAGTATGAGAGTACGGAGGAGACCTTAAAGATTGTTGGAGAGGATGGACAAGACAAGAACAAAACATCCTCCTGCTACGCCTCGGCTGATGACGCTGTTCCCGTTTCTTCTAATCGTGAGAGAAAACGAGGTAAAAATCTGTTTCTAATCTTTAGATATGTTTTGAGCATTGGACTGAAAAAACAGAGTTTGTATGTTCTTGTTTTTTTTTTTGAAACAGGAGTTCCATGGAGTGAGGAAGAGCACAAGCTGTTCTTGCTTGGTCTGGAGAAAGTAGGAAAAGGAAATTGGAAAGGAATCTCCAAGAACTTTGTCAAGAGCAGGACGTCTACACAAGTAGCTAGTCATGCTCAGAAATACTTCCTCCGGCGAAGTAATCTCAACCGTCGGCGCCGGAGAAGATCTAGCCTTTTTGACATGACAACTGCTACGGTATAATAATTCACTTGTCCACTTGTCACACTAGTGACTTAATTAGCAAAATGATAAAATAAGTGGTTAGGTTTTAGTATAGCAAACAGATCTTGATTAGTTTTAATTATCATCAGGTCTTGCCCATGGAAGAAGAGCAGGAGAACACATCACAACCATCTTCTCTTGTACCGGATGTTAACAGCTTCACTAGTCACCCGGTTATGCAAATCTTTCCTGAGTTCCCAGCACCACCATCTGGTGATAATGCATCAGGACAGTTTTCTTCCTCTAATCTCATCAACCTGGTCCCATTTACTTTTCAAGCAAGGACTAAACCGATATCTCTCAACCTCTCACTAGCCTCATCTACTCCTAATGAGCCATCTTCTTCAAGGCATTCAGCATTCAACAGGATTGGAGTCGCTTGATGAGAATCCCAAAGGTGAAACAGCTACACACACAGACACCTTGTTTGTTTCTCTCTTGTACAGATAGGTCTTGACTTTGTTATATTTCAATCAAATTTATGTATTTTGCTGAAAACATCTGTGGTAAAAAAAGAATAATAGACAGAGGAGTTTGGAGAATAGGACTAAGTGGAATTTTTAGGGTTTTATAGTCATCTTTTCTGTTTGTTCCTTTTACATGTTTGGAAGCTGTTGTATAATACTATATGGTCTGGTTTGTTTCATGCATTTTCTCTCAGTCAAAAACATAGGCTTACTTGCTTCTCCATGTTGTTGACATATCAATCAATCTTTGGTGATTCCTATAATAACATATCTGATTTTCCAGGATAAGATATTTGTAGGGTTCGTAGACTATTCATCATTATCTTTAATTATTCCAATAATTTCACATTTTATTGGTCACTTCCACTGCATTGATTAGAAATATTATTATTTTTATTAGAAATATTACCTATTACGTAAGCAAATAATCTTCCAATCACAGAACATGATCCCCATTCACTAATCAACCAATTTAACAACATACATATGTATAAGTCGAAGTGTACATAATAATAGTACTGGGATTTTCAAAAAAATACATACATATGTATAAGTCAAACGTGTGTATGTTGGCATGTCCTTTGTTACGGTGTATAGTTGTAGTATTCAGTTATAGCGTCAACGACAATGTAATCCCCACCTCTAGTCTTTGTAGACTCTCCCTACCCATAAGTAGAAAGTTAGAAACACCTTCATAAGCAAAAGTCACAAAAGACTGAGATCACGTGATTATTCCTGCTCTGGTTCTTCTTGTTCTTGTTTTTGCTTTTACAAGCCACAATGTCTACACCATCCTTGAATGGATTCTTATCACCACCCTCTTCATCGGCGGCCTTCTCGCCTTTCTGTCAAACCAATTCGCAAGATTCTTCGATCTCAACACTCCTTGTCTTCAGTCTGCTCTGCACCAGGATCGACCACGTTCTAGTCCCTAGAGACCCTTATTTCTGTTAATCCGACTCAATCTGCGACTCTCACAACAAGAAAGTCTCTTCCCTTGCTTATTACCATGTTTAACGGATGATGAGGCCTCATGAGAAGAGTTTCTTGCCGAACACGGTAGTGCTAGGGCTGATGCTGATTGCCAAGAAACCAAACCAGTGTCTGAGATTGCAGTATGTTCTTTAAATCATGCTGAGAACATCGATCAAAATGGATCTTATAACACCGAAGAATCGAGTGTTTTAGAACAAAAGAAAAGTTCAGAGGAGTCTATTTCAGAAAAAGGTATGAGTTTTAGAATATTACTCGAGGTTAGATCATTTTGCTATGTGTTCTTTATCTATTCTGGTCTAAAAAGCCTTTTTTATCTTTGTGTTGTTGTGATGAAACTGAGCAGGAAATGTAAGCAAAGAAGGGATAGTAAAAGAGCTTTCAGAAATCACAGAGAGACTAAAAGTGCACTTCATTCAGATGGTGAACGGTTGAGACATAAGAGACTAAAAGTGCACTTCATTCAGATGGTGAACGGTTGAGACATAGTGCAGTTTTTTAGATGTTTCTTGCAGATATCTCACAATTTGCACATGCTTCGCAGTTTTGTTGATATGCCTTCAGAATCACGAACTTGTTAACATCATTAATATTTTTTCTTGGAGAACAAGCAAGCTTCCAACGCATTGTCTCAACTTTAAAATGTTTCTTGCATTCTTGGTGACTTTCAATTCTGGTTCATGAATTATATATAACATATATTGCAAATTATGAAACATTGACTCATGAAGTTTAATATAAGGGAAAAAAAGAAAAGAAAACGATAGTTTTCCCCGCACGGTTTTAAGACTTAACCAGTACTTAATAAATTCTTACTGCTAAGAACATTATCTTGGCAAACACGTCATCTGGGGTTTATTTAAGGACACAAACCCTAATATCATCTGTCTTCTGATTTACATATACCACATGGTCATTGTGATCGTTGGTAGATCACTCTCTTATAGTACTCATGTCCCCAACTCCTGCTTCTACTATCTCGTTGGGGTAAATCTGCATGTTAAACTTGAGTTTCTGAAAACTTAAGTTTACATTTAACACAACAATCTATAACAAACAAACATAATAAGTAAACCTGGTGGCCTTTGTCTGGGCTAAGACTAGCTGGACGGACTCTAAGCTCCCCTCTGCTCGTGGTTAACTCGTCTAAGATCTCAGCATCACACTCTAGGACATCTCTCATCGAGCCCGTCGACTTTAAGACAATAATTATTACAAAACTCCGGTTATAAAAACGCAGAATCAAATATAATTATATGTTTCAGGGTTATAGACAATTTAGTAAGAAATTTATTTGCCTTTGACAATTTGGAACATGTATGGTTTTTGTCTATATTAAACCTTACAATTTTGGATGTCATAAACCAATGTTTCATCTAGCTATGCTCAGGACTCACCCGGAAAGATAGCTCGAGAGGATTTCTAGGGGTACCAGGGATCTCCTCGTACTCAGAGGCATCGAGTTCTCGGAGATGTGCAGGTTTAAATAGCTTCGGGAGAAGGTACTGTCTGATGGCTATTAAGAGGAAGAAAGGGACCGGAAACATGATTCCAGCCACCGGAATCCACGTCACTCCATAGCACAGTCCAAAGTAGAATATCTGTAACATTGTGAACGCAGCCATGGACTTATACGGAACCTTCTCCACGAACGACGCATGTGCTCCCTCCAAGACCCTAGCAACAACATTCATCAAGCGATCATTCTTTGAAGGAAGGAAAAACAGAGCGAAACAGAGCAAAACAGAGCATTTTCTGAGCACATACTTGAATCTCCGGCTTGGTGGGACGAAGAGAAGCACTGTACGTTCGAAGAACTGGTTTCCAGGTAGACTATCGATGGCCATGTAAGCGAAATAACCCCAAAGGAGAGAAGTTGGTATGAGCTTAATGGCTGGTATAGCCAACACAGCACCTGCCACTAGCAGTGACTGTAACAGGTTGCTCACTCTCTGCTCGTTGACTCGAACAGGCAAGAAAGCCTCAAGGTGTTTCTCTGGATCGAAACCACCTTCCTCGTTGCTATCTCCTTCCTCGTCAGTTTTCTTCATCACTGCTTCTTTCAAATCTTGCAGCTCCATTATGTGTGCTGTGTTTGTCTGAGCCTGTACATCAAATAAGAGCTTGTTTATGATAATGAATCTTGAAACATTTTTAATTATTGTATTGAGTCTGACTACATACAAGTGGGCTTTTGTCCATCTCTATGAAGACTTCTTGCATGTTCTCGTACACTTGAGAGGAACTTGCTCTCTTTCTCATACTTTCTTTAGCTGTCATCACCATCTTCCTCCGGATTAGCTGTACAAAAATTAACCACAAAATTCATAAATAATTCACCAAGAGGACCACCTTGGTCTGAACGTAGTACTAAACCTGTCGTTTGAGAACAGCTAGGCTTTTGGTATGCATTGGAGACTGAGGGAGGACTCCGTTGGAAGGAGGCAGACCGAGCAATCCGCAGACCAAAACCTGCACGGTTTTTGGACATTTCAACCAAAAAGGGTCAAATAATGTAAAGTGTTTGAGAATGATTACCATGAAACCCAACAAGAGGACGTCGTAGTGATATGCAGAAGGGTTCTTGAGATTGAACTCCTTCTGCTGAGCAAGCTGCGCGACAACGCTGTGGTCAAAGAAGTAGAGTCCTGCTATCATCAATGCGGGGATAAACCCCGCAAAAATGTAGGCAGGAGGGACTTTTCCCATGTCCTGTACACAACCAAGAACAGGTCTCAAATAGGTTGAGATGATGAATCAAGAAGATATTTCTAAAAATGTATAGAGTAACTTTTTGTGACCTTGATGACAGTCCAGTGTCCTAAAGAAGCAGAATCCCATGGAAGAGGACTAGAGAGTCTTCTAGGGACACCAGAGGGGAGATTTGATGGAGTACTGAAAGACAATGCTGTCCAAACCACAACCATCAAAGGAACTCCATAGTCTGCTATGAAATTTCTGTACCATCCTTTGAAAACCAAAAAGAGTTTCAAGGCAACTTTAGTTTGTTTTTGACACATAAATGGTGACCAATCATGATAATATAGCTCTCACTTACCTGTTCCATATCGCCAAGACCTAGCTTTTCTGCTCTTTAAAGCGGTGTAGAGAAGGCCAAAGGTGAAAATGAGGCCGAGTAGTCCGTTTGTGTAGAGCCACTGAAACCGATACTTCTCAAGCGTTGAGTCTTCATGGTCTGGCATCTTAAATTCGCTCACCATTCCCTACCAAAGTCATTTGAAACATTTCCTATGTTATTATGACAAGATACATTTTTAAGATGCTTGGCACAATTATTCAGCGGAACTAAAAGAATTTGAGAGACTCAGAGCGGTTCCACGCCTTCACCTTCCGCGCACACAAAACTCAACAGCCAATTTGTTAGTCAAGAGTACTAAGTTTTCGAATAGAGGTTGTGTTTTCAATAGTTTCTCTATTGTGGTTTAGTTTTCTAGACCACCAAAAGATGAATTATAAAATAACATTTTGACAATCATTATTTTTTTTTTTGTAAATATTGTTAGTAGTATCCAGAATACATAAACCAAAAGCAAAAAACATCAACATACATGGCCAATGTATAAGATATACATGATATTTGATTTATCTGTATACCATATTATGTAAAATCATGGCAATTGAGAGGTAGTTGAACTACCTTTATGGTTTGTTGGATGAATAGAACGGCGATCAACATACCAAAAAGCTCACCGGCGATCCTCGTGAATCGGTTAATGATATCAGCTACGTTGAATATCGCTATTACAACCAGTAACAAAGCCGTCCACACACATACCCTTCAATTTTTATATAACAGCCAACAAACATATAACTATATACCGAAATAAAAACAGTAAAAAGATATAAAAGGTATTTTTTATGTGAGTAAAAGTTACCAAGCAGCCCAAGCTAAGAAGAGTTCTTTGCCAAGTTCTGGTCTTCCTTTAGCGAAGTGGTACAAGTAAACATACATTAAGACAGTTGGTTCTGCTACACCAAGTATCAACAGTGGCTGTCCTCCTAGTATTGAGTGTATCACTCCACATAACGCTGTTGATGTTAACGTTTCTACTGGGCTTAACACTCCATCTATTATCGTTTTCCCAAAAATAAAATAGAAAACAAATTAAAATTGACTTCACTCTTCAAATCATGGGATGCATGCAAAGCCAAAACGTATGCAACTGTAGACTTTTTGTTGCATGTGAACACAAACCGTGAGTAATAAAAAATATCAGAGTTACTTGAAGACTTTTGTTCCACGTGAATATAAACCGTGAGTAAAAATCAAAGCTGACTTGAAGACTTATAGAAGTAGACCTGTGTCACGGCTGAGTTGCTCGCCAAAGGCAATAACCGGAAGAGCAGAGGCGAAGAAGACATATGTCGTCGGTGCTAAAATCCTACAAACAAGAATAAAAAAAAAAAGTTTGTTCATCTTTTGTGTCAATAAGAATTTAATAAAGATAAGTGAAATAAACCAAGTACCCGAAACCAGAGCGAAGACCAGCGAGCCAGTCATGCTTGTAACACAAGGCTCTTCCTCTGAGATCTGCTACGATACCTCTGAATAGTCTCTTCGAGCTTCCCACTCTTTCTTCCTCCATCTCCCAAGATCACTCGGACACTCTCCACAACTCGTTGCTCTCTTCAGATTTTAGCCTTTTGCCTGGCCTGGCCCTTTTATAATCTAATCACAAAGAGGGACCTATATATAAACATATATTTGTTTTTAATAATATATATACCATCTGTCAGTGACTATAATATTGCAACTAAAGGACTAATCCAATATAATCAGTATTCATAAAAGATCAGTTATAAAAGAATAGCATCGTAGCCTTTATATCCATTTAAAAACAAAGACAGAAAGAAAAACACTTGGAACTTAGCATTGTGAAGTTGTTTTCCCTTTTATGTGAAGAGAAAGCAAAAAGGAATAGGGTTTTCTGATAATGACACATATCTTGTTTGAGAAATCTAGCAAAATGCATATGTACAAAAATAGCAACCGAATCCAACTCGTTTGCAGTAAGCTCCACTACGTTTTCATCCCTGGTAAATCTAATAGTATAGAACCATTTTTTGTTATTGTACATCGCAATTAGCAGTTTCATATTCTTTGACATCTCACAAAACAAAAGTCAGACAAAGAAATTAATTAAACAAAATCAGACAAAAGAAAGAAGCTCATATTCAGATGTTGGAACAAGTTACGCGAGGGCGTAGAGAGCAAGACTTACCGGAGCCGACACGACAGTGTATCGAGTTATAGGTCAAATAGGCAACGTTCGTTCTGCTCTAACTATCTATATTAATAGGCAGAACAAGTGAATAGAGAACTATGACCTACTTCCACACACGTATTTTGATGGCCTACTGATGCCACGTGTCAGTTAATGGATGGCGGATTTTTACATGCTTAATGGTGTCGTCTCCTTAAGTCTCTGACTTTTTGTCCTAGGAGACTGACAAGTGACAATTAAACATAACAGATCCTATCTCGAGCTAGTTTTTTTTTTTTTAATTAGTATCGCTGAAATTCATTTTTATCAGGATAATTTACAGAATTGACCAAGGTAGTTTATCCACCATATTTTTTTTTGAATGTTTCTATATTTTGATGTGATTTCGTTTGGAGATAAGATTTGTCACTAATAAGACTAATTTTATAGTGGTTAATGATGATTATTATGTAAAAAATATATTCAGCAAAAGTGTTTTCGTTATCGAATCTTTTTTGCATACATTGATTTATTTTGTTGACGCTGTTTATTGCTGTAGACAGCCTATTATTTTCTCAAGTAAATGAAAGGACTTTAGACATAATAAACGAAGAATTCGTTCCTCTAATTTATTTTGGTTTTCTCGAAACTTTTTAAAAAAAATTCTTTTGTCTTATTTTAAAAAAATATCTCTTTTGATTTGTTTCCTTCATTTTTCTATATTCTTTCCGTTTAAAACATAAGAAAATCTTAGAGCATCTTTGAATGGACCGCACGTAGTTTATCGGTTAACGAAGAAAATTGATACTATTTCGCAGCTCAGTTATCTCTCACAAGTCACACCAAATTGGCAAATTGCATGGTGCTTTAAGGTGCGATTTTTATTTTGTATTTCCAAAAACGAAAAACTTAGTAGAATTTGATTACACTGGTCAAATCAATACATTTTAAATATTGAAAATATTGATTATTTGATAACGAGATACTTAAGTGGGATAATCAAAATGCACATGGGTGGTACGGGTATCTCATTGGTAAAACAATGCAAATCCAGCTTTGATAAGTACTCGAGACTCTAAACGCCATACCATGATGAGATCATTTGCATCGAGACTCTAACGTTCGTACCATGAGATCATATGGAGTATCATTTTATACCTGATAAATCATTGAATAAAACGATCAAACACATAATCATTAACATGCTAACTGGTGTTCTAAAATTTTAATGCCGCCGACCACTAATCTAAATTACAGGACAATTTATCATTTTTCATCTTGAATAATTGCCAGGAATCAAAATAGAGCCAAATGTTCTCACGTAACTCTTACATCCTCGCATCATTTGAGAGCGAGTGACCCAGTTTGTGTGCAGCTGAACAACTATATATTATTGTTAATACTCTCGAGTGATAAAATTAATAATTGAAGTAACATGGTACAATGGTAATTTGATTAAACATGTTCTACATTTCAACCTCATTATAAAAATTACTGCAAAATAAAATAAAAATGCAATAATGAACGAACAAAAAAGTATTACTATATATATGGAATAATGGTTTTTTGTTTGTTCATTACTGTATTTTTCACTCCATTTTACAGTCATTTTTGCAGTGAAGTTAGAAATACTCTAAAATTCAAAAGTTGAACCTAAGCCATTGTAAACTAGTAGTTTCACTGTTACATAAATTTGCTTAGATAATTCAAACAAGAGAATAAATCCCTTAAATTGTGAAACTATTTTATCAACGATATATGCTCTTAGCACACAAAAAAACGATATATTTGCAAATGTCTTAAGATTAAAAACCCATATTTTTATGAGAGGATTATTTTGTATTTTGGGTCTTACAACTTGTCTTTTTAAAAAAGTTCTCAAATTTGAGCAACGAAATAATTAAGTGGGATAATTACATGCACATGGGGCCATGATTGACATCATACATTTTGAAAAACGAAAAAAAAATCTAGCGTTGATAAGTACTCGAGGTTCTAATTAAACGCCGTACCATGAGACCATATGTATATCAATATATGCTGACATGTATATGGGAAATAATTTTTTTGGTCAAATATGTGGGATATCCTTTTATGTTTGCAAAAATCATTTAGGCATACACTCAAACATTTTTGTCAGAAAAAAAACACTCAAACATCATAATCTTATATATACACACATATGTTACCAAGAAAGAAAAAAAAACATTAATTTCCTCGACAACGGCTGTAGTA